>JABXWE010009181.1:0-21390 GCA_014611495.1 Limonius californicus | reverse complement strand
TGGTGTTCATGCGCGTCGGATGGTGTTCTTGCACGTCGTATTGTTTCGTGCGCGGCGTATGAGGTTCGTACGCGTCGTATGATGTTCATGCGTTTCGTATGATTTCGTGCGCGCTGTATGGAATTGTGCGCGTCGTATGGTTCCGTGCGCACCGTATGGTGTTCATGCGCGTCGTATGGTGTTCTTGCACGTCGTATTGTTTCGTGCGCGGCGTATGGGGTTCGTACGCGTCGTATGATGTTCATGCGTTTCGTATGATATCGTGCGCGCTGTATGGAATTGTGCGCGTCGTATGGTTTCGTGCGCACCCCGTATGTGTTTCATAGCGCGTCGTATGGATGTTCTTGCACGTCGTTATTGTTTCGCGTGCGCGCGATGGGGTTCGTACCCCGGTTCGTCATAGATGTTCAGGCGTTTCGTATTGATATCGTAGCGCGCTGTATAATGTGCGGCGTCGTTGGTTCTGCGCACCGTATGGGTTCATGCGCGTCGTTATGTGTTTGCACGTCTATTGTTTCGTGCGCGGCGTATGGGGTCCCGTTACGGCGTCGTATGATGTTCATGCCCGTTTCGTCATGATTTCGTGCGCGCTGTATGGAAGTTGTTGCGCGTTCGTATGGTTTCGTTGCGCACCGGATATGGATGTTCACTTGCGCGTCTAGGTGTCTTGCACGTCGTATTGAATTCCGTGCGCGGCGTATGGTTCGTACGGCGTGTATGGATGTTCATGCGTTTACGTTATGGATTTCGTGCGCCGCTGTATGGAATTGTGCGCGGTCGTATGGTTCGGACGCACCGTATGGTCTTTATGCGCGTTCGATGGTTCTTGCACATGCGTATTCGGGTGCGCGGCGTTATGGGGTTCGTACGCTTCGTATTGATGTTCATGCGTGTCGTAATGATATCGTGCGCGCCTGTAAGGAATTGTGGCGCGTCGTATGGTTCGGTGAGCGCAACCTAGGGGTTCATGCGCCGTCGATCGTTATGGTGTTCTTGCACGTCGTATTGTTCGTGCGCCCGGCGTAATGGGGTCGTACGCGTCGTTATGATGTTCATGCGTTTCGTATTGATATCGTGCGCGCTGTACTGGAATTGGGGCGCGTCGTCATGGTTTCGTGCGCACCGTATGGGTTCATGCGCGTGCGTATGGTTTTCTTGCACGTCTGTATTGTTTCGCCGCCGCGGCGTAGGGTTCGTACGCGTCGCTTATTGATGTTCATGCGTTTCGTATGATTTCGTGCGCGCTGTATGGAATTGTGCGCGTCGTATGGTTTCGTGCGCACCGTATGGTGTTCATGCGCGTCGTATGGTGTTCTTGCACGTCGTATTGTTTCGTGCGCGGCGTATGGGGTTCGTACGCGTCGTATGATGTTCATGCGCGTCGTATGGTGTTTGTGCGCGCCGTATGGTGTTGATGCGTGCCGTTTGGTGTTTATACGCGCCGTATGGGGTTCGTAAGCGCCGTATGGTTTCGTACGCGTCGTGTGGTTACGTTCGCGTCGTGTGGTGATCGTGCGCGCCGTATGATATACGTGCGTGTTTAAGCGTCTCCATTTTTGTTTGTGCGCGCCGTATGGTTCATGCGCGTCGTGTGGTGTTTGTGCGCGCCGTATGGTTTTCGTACGCGTTTAAGAGTCCCCCATTGAGAATTTTCGGATTCACCAATGTTTGCTAACATTTTGCGCACTCCATGGAGACGTGGCTATATATTTACTTACATTCAATCTCTACCAACATAAGCAAACAGCCATTCATTCGCCTTAATTTAGAGACTTTGCGGCGCACGAAATAATTTTGTTACAAAAAATTGGCAAACGGTCGGCGCGGATTGGCACGCTTGGTCTAGAATCTAGATGCACCTTTACAGGGCCGGTGCTAGACATTTTGACGTCGGGGGCAGAATTTGCAAATATATGCCTACCAAATTATATTATTAGTCAATAATATTTTACTCCGGTACCATTTATAAAAATCAATAAATTACAAATTAATCTTTTATTTCTAAGCCGCAGTTTGTTTATTATTTTTTTATTCATGTTTCATGTAAGAACAAACACAAGAACAAAATGTAGGTGCATTATATTAAATATTTTATTAAAATAGCAGAAAAGTGAAACAATTTATTGATACACAAAGAGAAGATGCGATATAGAATCTACTGAAGCTGGTTTTAGAGTGTTTAGCCGCTTTAGAGATTACTTTTGCCGTTTTGTGCTTGTACTTGGGGCTGGGGGCTAAACAACTGAGGAGTATTGTAGTGATAAGAATACAATAAGCTGTAATTTCCGAGAAGCATTAAGTTCTTAGCCCTGTAACTATAAAATGGGAACTTTGTTTAGAGCAAACAAAATATAAAAAATAAGCAGTAAAACCAAATAATGCAATAGTTTGTGCGAAAGAGCCGAAATATTAAATAAAAGAGTAAGGATTTCTAGGAATTTATGTAGACTACTTATCATTTATCATTCAAACAGGACCTTAAAAATTGCTTCCTTGCAGTTTTGTGATTTATGTTTCAGTTGATTGTGTGAGTACATTTTTAATTTGTATTTTGTAGGGCGCAGCCCACCGGGGAGAGCGGGATGGTGACACAGCGCAAAAAGATCAGGGCGGTGAGGCGGGCTCAACGATAGTCGTCGTTTGCATGGTGCACCAGCCGCGGGTGGCGAAGTAGAAGAAAAAGAAGAATAGGAAGTACCGCAACAACATGTAAATATATAATAGCAATGAAATATGTTTATGTCCACGTGACACCTAATATTAGCCTTACTCTTAAGGTGTATTTTGTAAAGTGTATGCATTACGTGACGTCTTAAGAAATGATTTAACTCGGACGATGCGTTTTCAGACCTGTTGAATGTTAGTTATATGGAAGTTTGAGACTGGCTGTGAATATCGGAAGCAGGCATTAACCTTTTCGAAACTTGTAATATAATGTTGATCGTATTTAGAATTTATTAAAGACACTTTGAATGCGTGCTGTCACGAGATGTTCACGGTCGCGTCATGAGCTTAACAACTGTTATTATAATTGTGTATTCCTACATTGTACGTGTACTATAGTGTAGGCATATTACAAGGTCTGATCCATAGAATTTAGAATTTTATACTGATATTTAGATGAATCGACTCATCTGTCGCGCGCGAAGTGTGAAAATTATTGAGGAAATTTCGATGTATAAATATTGATATGTAATATTTATATGAACTGCCATATTGGCTATGCTTTCTGTGATATTCTCATGGGTCAGGCCCCTGCGTATGTTTATTTAACTGAGTGTGCACAGACAAAAATCGTATTGTGCGTTAGAAACAAAACGACACTTTTTTTTGTCACTCCTTACAGTCCGCGAACCAATGGTGCAATAGAACGTCTTCGTCTGTTTTCTGTTTCGCAAAGCAATCGCGTCGTTTTTGTCTGTGTTCCAAGAATAAAGTAGGCTCACTCCTTATGTTCCTGCGAATGCAAAAGAATTTGTTGTTTGAACTGTAGAATATTTTTATATGCTGTACAAGTGATATTCCTGCAACACATTTATTTTGTAGTTCCGTATACGAAATTGTACGGCTGTATCTGACTTGAACTTGATTTTTTATTTTTGGGAGGAACCTTTTTAAAACAAGTGCTGACCGCTCGCTCCTTTGCCTCGGTTACATAAAAAATATACTTGTGTTTTGTCAGAAAGAAGAGAGAGAGAGAGTTACGTGTCATTTTCCAAAAGGAGTTAGACTGCTTAATGTATATAAAAAATATCAGAAAAGTAAACGTTATTTACTAGAACATTGCTGAAAATTTCATTCTGCAAAGCGCGTGCGTGCGTCTGCCCGCCCGCCCGCAAAAAACTAATGATGGTTATTTTAAATGTTCATAATTTTGTACCTTCTCATTTTAAGATGTATATATTTTTCGTCGTGCTTTTTTTTCCGTACCATTACATACCGATGGAATTTTCAGCATAACTGTGCCTTTATTTTTTTATTTATCTTGTTTTATTATAATTTAGTGGAAAGCTTGGCCTACTCTGCCAACAAACATTTCCTGTGTTTAGCTGGGGTTTACCTTACTCCCGTATTTTTAAGTATGAGTTTCTTTGAAATTTTTTTGTATATAAGTCCACAAAAGCGATTGCCTACCTTCTGTAAATTTAGTTTTTATTTGTCAATTACAGATATGCCTCAAGCCAAGTTTTGTTAAAATTTGTTTTGATTAAGTTAATAAAAATACGTTAGTATAAGGAATTCTGTGTTTTTGTTTCCTTCTTGTTCCATCACATTTATCTTTCCATTCTTCTAGAAGGTGGTGAATTTTTTTTGATCACCATTGGATCTTGGAAGTGGTAGGAGATACAAGGTTGGTTAAATTAGAGGACAATCTGAAAAGATATCTTGAGTATTTTGATTGTTCCTGATTTATCACGAAAAAACTGAATACAGTAGAAATTTGCCACTTAGTAGGCTGTGGAAATATGGGGGAATGTGTAGTTCGATGAAATTTGTCAATTAATTAAGTTGGGTTATGTTAGTTTTTCTTGATGGAGGTTATGTTTTTTGAAAGCAGCCAATGTTGCCAGTGCAGCTTGTTTGTCCATTTAACGTCCGCCTATTGCTGCCCAATATTGGTTTATAATACTTAGATATAATAATGATTTCATTATTAATAAAATAATAACTTTAATTTAAATGTTGTCGTAACACATACCAAATATGTACATATTGCTGTTCTTTTTACACGAGAATTCTGTACTCAAATCGTATGTATACAGAGCATATTCCACGTCATTCTTTGTTGTCCTATATTTAGGTCTTGCAGCAAATTAAGAAGAGTTAACGTCCATGCCGCTAATGTTTCAAAGTGATATTATGGTAGTCCAGTGGTTGACTGTTTGCCTCTGGTGCTAAGAGACCAAGTTCGTATTCCACTGAGGTCAGTGTTTTTCTCGGACGAGATAAAAACTGTAAAACACTCATTCACTATTTAGATGCCAAAAGAATATCCCCTACCCTATTCCACTTTCATGCTATCACTAGAAGTATCTGAATCATCGGCACCCTCCGATTCTGAATCAGATTCCCCAATTGAAATAATGAAAGGAGTAATATTTTCAAACGATAGATTTCCCAAATATTTTTTCCAGTATTCCGAAATAAGTTTTTCACAATGTTCACAGAAATATTGCCACATATCGGGGGTACATTTTGAAAGAGCCTCACGCCATAAATTTGCAACCATATCTTTCGATTTTAGCTGCTAATTTATGTGCTTATAGTAATAGGTCTTACAAAACCCCCGCGCCATTTCAATTGGGTTGTATTGACAATGGTATGGAGGCAATCGAAGAACCTCATAGTTGCGCTTTTTCAAAATTTCGTCAGTTACGTATCTTTTATTTCCGTCTGCTGCAAAAGGTTTAATTAACTCCCAAAGTTTTTTCTTAGTAATTTTGCCCTGAATTTCGACATTGTGGTGGTTAATCAAAAATTCCTGCCATATACCTTTTTTTGCAAGAAAATGTGGGCGGTTTGTCAAACTGCACTGAATGATACGGTGCTTTGTCCATAACCACGACAAATTTTCCTTGAAACTTGTCCAAAACAGGAATCAGCTGATTAACCAACCAATTTTGAAAAATTTCCCTATTCATAGTTTTATGATAGTCCCTGTCGTTGTTCTTTGAGTCTAGTAACATGTCGCACCCTTCCAAAAAGCCTAAATTACATCCCGCATTCAAAATCGTGAACCTCTTCCCCTCACTTTTAATTTTGGCTGGGTTACTTTTAAGATCAGTTTCGTGTACCCATTGACGACTCGCGGATCCATTTTGGTAGATCCACGTTTCGTCTAGGTACACGAATATCACATTTTCACTAGAATTTTGATATTGGAGAAATTGTCTCAAAAATTTAATTTTGGATGCAACAACGTGTTTTTATTCACATAAAATTTTACGTCCATTCACCATTTTGTGTTTGTAACGCATTAATTTAATAATTTTGAATAAAGTAGTCCTGCCCCCTTTGTATTCCAAATGTTCGCGAGAGTCAGCCAAGAGTTTGTCGAGAGTAAAATGTTCATTCTTCAGATGATACTGCCAAATTTGTCGTTGCAAATTTTTTCTAAACGTGTAATTTAAGAAAACGTCCGTCTTAGCTACAAATGGAAGATTTCAAAACGTCCTGTCCTTGTGATAAAATGTCTCTTATAGAACTCTCAGACACCTAAAATTATAAGTAATTTGCGATTGCGTATTTAAGAAATAATACATGCTTACCCCAAATATATCAATTAATTGATTTATAATCGTAAACCGTGTGAAGTCTGGCCTATCTCTTTTATAATGGTTAAAAGTTTTCACAATTTGCAGTTTAGTAACTTTGTTAATAACTTTCACCATTCTGACAATTAACAGCGTTCGCTACCAAACTCACAGGGGCATACAAATTTGGGGGTGAAAGGGTGAGGTACTTCAAGCAGTGTTTATGAGCGTATGCAAAAGTAGTGGATCTCGCTCTAAGGGGCTTGCGACTTCACTTTTAAAATTGCAAGTAGGGGAAACACGTGTCGTTTAGCTTGTGCTCTACAGCTACACGTGTAGCACAGATTTTGACCAGAGCGTTTTAAATGTTTTCCACAAAAGTAAAAATGCGGGAATATTATTTTATTGTTTTTAATTTATTAAGTGTATTCAAAAATACTGATTTAAAAATGATTATACCTTCAAAACTGTCAATTACCGATTATAAGTATATTTTTGGAATCAATGTATCGGGTGAGTCAACGATTAAATAAAGTAAGTTTGTGCTGTATAGGTACATTTTACCAATAAAACGTGTTTACTATGTTATATGGTTCATAAGTGTGCACATTTTAAAATTATTTAGGACTATACTACTATGGCTACTACGATTAGCATTGAATAAACTAAAAAAATCAAAATATTAAATAATAAAAATAATATATAGGGTGTTTCATTTTAAAAATACACCGATGACGTCATATTCAAAAGAGTGAAGACGTCACAAATAGATGTAATATAGGATACAATACTTTATATACACAGTATAATTAATTAATTCACTGTCATTTCAAAAAAAGTTATTTTATAATTAATCGACATTGTACATTTAATTCAACCATATTTATAATATAGTATAGGTAGTTAATTTATATTTATAAAATACACATAATATACTCGTTATGTGAACAGTCTTTTCCTGGCAACAGGTTTATCGATTTTTAAATTTTCGTTTTTTTTTCTTGTCTGTACATTTTCCTTTCTTCTCTTTATAGCGTCTATTATATCTGGAGGATCCCTAATTGCTATATTTCTGGTATATCTAGGGTCTATCAACACTGGTACTTGGTAGGAGACAGTTCATGTAGAATTTTGTCAACTGGGATTCCATTTGACTTTTCCAGAATTCGTCATCTTTTGTAATACGAGGCTGTTTCAAATGAAATCCGGATTGTGATTATACTTGTTTATTTAATAACCGAACTGACAAAAAAATTTTATCACTTTTCTATATAGTCCCCCTGCCTCTCGATACACCTTTTACATCTGTCAACCATAGCCTCTATTCCACCAGAGAAGAATTCTTTTGGTTTTGTGCGAAACCACTCATGCACCGCATTTTTCACGCTCTCATCATCCGGAAAATGCAGCCCACCTAAATCTCTTAAATGCTCTATACATATGTACCTAATAGCTTGATGTTAGATCGAGAGAATACGGAGGATGTTCAATAACTTCACTTCTAAATTTTTCTATTACTGCCTGGTTTCCATCGAGCAATGCGGCCGAGCATTGTCGTGTTGCAGCAAAACACCTTTTGACAGAAATCAGCATCGTTTTGTCCTTATAACGGGCTTCAGTTTATATTTTAATAGGGTGCAGTATGAAGCACTATTGACTGTGGTACCCTTCATCATGTAATCTACAAGTACTCCTTTTTTATCCCAAACCACAGTCAACTCTAGCTTTCCAGCCGATGGAGCAGCATTAAATTTTTTGGGTTTTGGTGATGCTGAGTGACGGTATTCTTTTGATGATTGCTTACATTCTAGCTGAAAATGGTGAACCCAGGATTCATCATCAGTCACTATACGATTTAAAAAGGCAGCTCCCTCTTCTTCATAACGTGACAGAAGAACAGTACAAGCTTCAATCCTTCTTTGCATAAGTTCAGGCGTTAATTGCATAGGGACCCATCTCGCACAAACTTTTCGGTATTTCAACTGCTCAAAAACAATATTATTTATAGAACCGATACTTATATTAATTTTTGAAGCAATATCTTTTAGTTTTATGCGTTGGTTTTGTAAAATGAGCTCTTGCACAGTTCTAATGTTCTTTTCAGTGATTACACGGTTTGCTTGTCCTGGTAGCGGTGCAACTTTCACAGTTTCGGTGCCGCTTTTAAACTTTTTTGCCCATTCAAACACACTTGAACGAGCTAAACAGCTACTTCCATACGCCCTAAGCATTCTTGAATGAATTTCAGAAGGATTCACTCCTTCTGCAGTTAAAAATCTTATCACAGAACGCATTTCTTCGCTGGTGAAACTTTGAAGTGACGCCATAGCTATCAACTGAGAAATTACATTTGTCTATTGCTTCCAGACACTTAATAATCAATTCATGGCCTCCCTAAATGTGTGAACTGAGTCACTATTTTCAGTATTGGTAATAGAGAATGTATTTAACTTAGTTAAAGACGCTATTCGGATTTCATTTGAAACAGCCTCGTATATTCAATTTTCATTTTATAATTTTTACCAGTCCAAACTCCAAATATACAAATATTTCTGCGAGTTATATGCAGTTGACCTTGGACTTGATAAAACCAACTATGGGTCTTGTTTGCTTGCTTGCTTTGAAAGAGCGAGATCTAGGACGCGGTTTTCCATGCATCTCTAAGCACTTAGGCCACATGGCCCATTGTACACCCTAACTAAGAATTTTGCCTATCTGAGGTAATTCCAACTCCAGTAGTGATTTTTAACGTGTCACACATCGCAGTGGCACGGGACCTACGGCTTTACTTCTTATCCGACAGAAGACGCATTTTCAGATTTTTCCCCGCTAGAAAAATCTCCCGACCTCAGCCAGGTTCGATCCCGCGTCCCTCGGATCTAAAGGCAAACGCGCTAACCACTAGACCACCGAGGCCGGTCATGGGTCTTGTTAATCAATACACTACTCGTGTTCTTATCAATCTTCCAAAATTTTATTTTTGATTCATTTATTGCATCATTTGGATCCATGTTGTATGCGGATGACGGGCATTTCAATTCCACTATGTGGTTTTGTCCTACCAAACCGTCTGGAGTGGGTCCTAAATACTGTAAGTCCCTATCCAGAAACAGCCCACATGGATCAACCGTAACGTTAATTTCTTTCTCCAGCTGTTCCTTTGCATCTCCTTCATGTTTTTCCCCAGTAAAACCGATGCTATCTTTAAATTTTTGGAATCGTATAGTAGAGAACGTACAATATTAGCACAACTGGTGTATTCTCTTCTCCTACAAATTTTCAGGAAATTTGATGCGGTCAGAATTTTTCTTCTTTCTTCCATCCACTTTCCGCACTCTGCCTGTAAAATTGCGTCTCTTTCTACAAACATCAACCGGTAAGTCGGGCTTTTGACAGTTTTGGCAGTTCGTTTTTTCGAATACGTCTAGTCTCTAACCGTTTTAGGTAGTTTGAAGGACTTTTTCCATACATGTTCTTGTGAAGTTCGTAGTGGGGTCTTTTAATGTTGAAAGCAACTACTGCTGCGGCGCATCTTGCCTGATAGGATGTGTTTAGGGCATAATTGATCCTTTTTCCACCTACAAATTTGGCCACTATAGAATTGTAGTGTTCCACTACGTTACTATCAACGTCAACCAGCAGACTTCTAGCATTCATCGATACGGTTTTATTAAATTTCGTAATTTTTTCAAAAAACGTTGTGTTATTTATTACACTTAAAATATTATCTTCTTCTTTCTTATTACAAAAATAGTTAGAGTAGTTCTGATGTTCTCCGAATACATGAAAAATGCTATTTTCTATGTCTTTCTTTAAAAGTCCCGCTCCTTGGTTTGCATTTCCGTTGTTTTTATGATGAGCAATAGCACCTTAAAAAAGTATAAATTAGAGGTTAAGCCAAACTATATCATCTGTACGAACTGACCTACAACTGCCTTCCTCAATTTCAAGGCGCATTATTCTTCCCTCTAATAATTTTCGGTATTGCAGTGCAACATTTGTGTCAGAACATATGCTTCTTAATTTATTTGCATAATTTCTAAGTAGATGATTTCGGCATTCTATTTTCTCTACAGTGATGTTTGGATAGGGTCGAGATTCTAATAGTTTATTATAAGTGCTATTGTCCCCATCGGCAATCATTCGGTCATATTTAATTCCATACATACTGACACTTTGTTTAAAACCTTCAACGATTATAGCGGATTCCATGCTAGAACTACTACCGACATGATTTTTGCTGCATTCGTGTGGTTTTGGTTTTGTGGTACGATTGCTGGAACACCAGATAGGGCATTATATTTGGTCTTGTATGATCTTTTTGACCAGCAGCCATCTGTTACAACACTAATTAGTGGATATCCCTCAGCATCTACAGAATTTATAGATTTTGCGTATTCGGTCTCCTCTTGAGCAGCTTTATTCATTTTCTCCGAAGCAGTACTTTGCCAGCCAGATGATATTTTACTATGATCATTGAATATTTTAATTATTATAGTAAAATATTCAATGCTATGATATACCTTATACGTAGCAGCTGTCATGCAAGGTAGGTATATTCATAGCGGATAAAAATTCTTCCAAATTGGAGTGTCCACACCCAATACTCATAATACCCGATACCGCAGAGCTATTTATATCCATGTAACCATCATTATAATTTGTGGTTGATAATTCAAATTTTGAGTTGCACATATTGCAAGTGACCATTTACTTGTTCCTAATAACATTTGGAGTGAACGAAAAGACAATGTTTTCTTTTCGACATAAGTACAATTAGCCACACATCTTTGACGTAAACAATTTACAACAATCAAGCTGTATCTTTCGTAGTAATTTTAACTAATCAGAATGAGAAACTAATAAACATTAAGGTAGAAATTAATTAAAGTGGTGTCGTGGTTAATAAATTCAAAAATATTAATAGTTTCTACGCGGAATGCAAAAATAGATATTAATTAGTTCATAAACAAAAAAGTGCTATTAATTTAAATAGTAAAAAATTGAATCAAACCATTACAATTATAACATTATACTTCTTATTTACTAAATTTAAGTAATAATAATCAGCCCTCGGTGATTCACGTAGTCCTCGTGAGTACGAAATCCCAATTTTAAATTTAAGAGTTTTATAGAAAGTATTACCTGAACAACTTATTCACCGCATGTGGTTTCTTGAAAAGGAGGTGGTAGCAGGGCGGAGTAACAGATTTAACAGTTTCACCACCAAAACGAGGGCGCTGCTATACAATGCATAAAAATGCATAAAATGCATTTCCGACATATTTTGCGTGCCACGCTGGACGGTTTATTTACTGGCGAAAAAAAATTAAATTTTAGATATACGTTCCTAAAAGTATAAACGTTGTTTGTGCCGGATGAAATCTGGATAAGTATTATATTAAGCTAAATATAAATTGATAAAGTTTGCAAACTTTAACGAGATGAAACTACATCGGTTTTAAGTTTAGAAAAAATTTATCCGGTACAAATCAAGTTTGAAATGTCTGCTTTCATATGGTGAAAAGATATCTCAAATATGTTTAAAATTGTAGGCTGTGTCGTGGCACAGCGAAACGTCTGTTTGCGCGTTCCAGAATTAGGTATCGCTCCCTGTTAACGTCGCTAGTGCTTTAAAGGCTCAATTAAACACGTGTGTTATGCGCTATTTTTTTATTATACCTGCATTATAATCTGGAAAATAGAGCTGGGAAGCATTCATTCATTTTATAAAGTAATGTCTGTAACGTGACACAATTTGCTATATAGATTCGATATTTTTGCAATTTGACACCCGCGATCAATTATATTTTCGTGATTCCTATATAAAAGCTGAAGTTGATGACATCATCGATATTTAGCAACTTGTTGTAGTTTTGCACGTTTTTTCATTTGTTAAACAATGATTATAATGCCGGTATAATAAAAAATAATTTATTCTTACGACTTCTGAAAGAGAAACCTTTTATACATGGTGATTCATAACGTACGGATGAGACTGCAAGGGTAGCTAGAGAGTACCAAAATAAAGTTTTTTCTTTAGAAACTTTTGACCAAAACACAGAAGGTTACAGCAAGTTTTTTTTATATATAGTTTTATAGCACATTTATAATATGTTCCACACGAACAATAGGTAAATGTTGTGATAATAATGTACTAAACTAACTACGACATGTCGAGAGCAATCCACTGAAGCCTCCCTTACTTATAAAATTAACAACTAATTGTTTGGGTTCAATATGTTATATTCATGTCATATTTTTGATGATCAAAGTATATACATACATTAAGTAATCGAACTTGTTTAATAAGTCTGAAGGTTTGAAACGTTTTAGCCTTCTAATTTCATTTTGATTGTCTAAAAGCTGAGTGGCTAAGCTGTTAGGATGCACAGAGAGTCTGTCACAGCAAGTTAAAGTTAAATCAATTAATGAATAACAAGTATTTAGTTAAAGATTGATAAAAATTTAAAAACGTTAAAGACACAGTTATGAGAAATTATCTTATAATGCTCAAATATTGGTATCAACTTATTAAAGGCAGCTGATTTAATAAAACTCGAAAACAAAAGGAAACAGAAAAAACAAAAAAAATTTACTTAAATGTATATTTAAAATTCAAATTGAGACTTTTTGTTGACTAGTGATACAGGGTGATTCAAAATGTGTGGTCCAAACCTAAGGGTGCGATTTGAGATGCTACACGAAGCCAAAAATGTTAATAAATCAATATCTTATTTCCAACCGTTATCTAGTTACAGATGATTTCTTTGTTTTTATCATTGATCTGTTAAATCAAGTCATAATAGGAAATAAGTCAAACAAATGCGAATTTGTTCCGACAGAAGATGTTTCAAGCTTGAATTATTGTTGTTTTCTTAGTGTGGTAATGATGGAGCCTTTTTCTGCACGTGAATATGCAGAAATGCATTTTGTACAGCGGGAATGCTCGTGCAGCTGTGGTAGAATGTCGGAGGGGATATCCTCACCGACGACAACCTGACCACCGAAGATCTGAACTGTTCCACCGAAATTTGTGTGAAACAGGTATGGTTAGATCACCTCATCACGTTGGAAGAAGTAACGTGGACAATAATGCTGACATTATTGACGCAGCCCAGCAAAACCCATCAACGAGTATTAGAAGAATTTCTAGGTAATTAGGCATTACCTAGTCGACAGTTTGGCGTACATTAAACACAAACAGCTTTTAACCCTATCATATACAACATGTACAAAATCTACATGATGGTGATAATTTGAGGCGCCTACAGTTTTGTCAATGGTTGGTAGATGTTGCCGCGAACAATCCAGAATCCAGTCAAATTCTCTGGACGGATGAATCGCAGTTCACATGGGATGGTATCAACAACTGGCAAAATATGCATCACTGGGATTTCCAGAACCCTCATTCTACATTCACTACTGCTTCTCAACAACGCTTCAGCGTTAACGTTTGGGACGGTATTGTAGGCGATCATGTTACCGGACTTTATGTATTACCACATCGGATTAATAGTGCCATGTATTTAGACTTCTTAGATAATACCTTGTCGGAACTATTATAAGATGTGCCTCTTAATGTGCGAAGGTCAATGTGTACCAGCAAGACGTGGCACCGTTGCACAATTCAAGCCAGGTTAGAGATTGGCTAAATCATAACAACCCACAACACTGAATTAGAAGAGGAGGTGCAACAGTATGGCCGGTTCGTTCGCCTGATATTACACCACTAGATTTTTACTTGTGGAGTGCATTAAAGGAAAAAGTTTATACAACGGAAATTCAAACTAGGGATGACTTACTTAATAGAATAAACGAAGCTGTTGCGGATATTCGAAGAGATCATCAACAGTTGAGGAATGTTCGAGATTCCCTGCGTCGGTCGGCGTTGTCAACTGTATCAAGTACATGGTGAACATTTTGACATTTATGATTATTTTTATTTTTTCTTGTAATTGTATATGTTGTTTATTAAAAATAAAAATATTGTTATAACTAGAAAACAATTGTGAACCGGACGTGAGTTTATGGGCATTTGTTAGATATTTTAACATCACCAATTACACCTTAACGTTTGGACCACACCTTTTGAATCACCTTGTAGATATCATTATTGTTTACGGAGCAGCTGAAGAATTTAGGTGTTTTCTTTTGCATAATTTATTTTAAGTAGCAGCAATAAAGGTTTGTAAGAACAATATTTCCATAAAAACGAGAATCAATGATATTATCTTTAATTCTTCCTCATTAATATCAGCGGTATTTGTTAATTCTGATTGCTCCGAATTAACTTTGCTCTGGCTAATTGTCTTGGACAAAAAGCTCGTGGTAGTGTCGTAAATACTACCACTTACTCACACTTCTAAATAGGTCTTCAAATTAGTGGACTGTATATTAAACCGTTTTTCTTTAACTTATTTAGAAAAACGGGAGCCCAAAAACGCCCTTGCTTGGATAAACCATTCAAACCAAGAGATGAAAGTGAACTGTTTTTTTACAATTATATACATAAGTTTACATAAAAAGGGCGGAGATCTTAACTCACCACCTGCAAAATATAAAGCCGAGCCGACTGCCATTTAAGGGTGTCGGCATTTGCGACTGAAACGTAATCCAGGACTTTCTGGGAATGACACGGCAATAAACAATGTTTCCAATCTGTAACATATTTTCACTTAAGAACTAAACAGTATTCAACAGTGGGCGTTAATTTATAAGAATTTCAACTTACTGTAACTTTCTTATTATTGGGTTTTGGTCAAGCGTTTATCAAGAAAGAAAACTTTATTTTGGTCAGTTTTAGCTACCCTTTCAGCCTCCTCCGTACGTTATTAATCATCCTGTATATACAGGCTGTATCAGAAATAGGTACAAATATTTAAACCAGTAATAGATTGGCTCAAGTAGAATTCAATAGTACTATTCATTTTTCAAAAATTATTTAGTTTATTTTTTTGAATTAAAAATGAAATAATATTTTGTTTGAGAACTGCTAATGATACATAGACAATGCATTTAAGCTGTAGAAGGTTAGTACCTAATTGTAAAGTAAATCCAAAGTGGCAAACACGTAAAAACTTGTCTGGCTTGTGATAACAACAACGGATGAATAGAAATTACTGACCTACCTAATAGTATTGGTTTGTGACAGGTGATAAGAAATTTTTTTACACTTCTATGTTACTCTCCTTTGCATAACATGTCTTTGACTCAATTTTTTGTTATTATCCCGCGGTACTCAAACAATTTTGGGTATAATTTTTAATTATTATTTTCTCATATCTTAAGGGTCCCATTGCCAAAGAAATGTTTTTTCTAGTTTGTATATATTGTAATCTACCACCGCATTTAATATTTGTACCTATTTCTGATACACCCTGTATAAATCGCGATACTGGGGTTGTTTGCATGATGCTATTAAAAATGGTAGTTTGTAATAAGATGAAACGGTTTCAGTAACCAGATATCATAACCGTATGTGGATTTTACTGTATTTTAAAACTACTTTTGGCAATCTTCATCGTAAGTTCTTATCAATTTTGATTTGGGTATTTTAAATATTCATTTATAAGTAGTATGTAGTCAGAGCACATATTAAATCAGCTCCTACGACAACGGAACATGTTTATTTTAGTTTATTTTAAGTAACTTTAGGAGCCCCTTAAGAATGGTTTAACAAATCATTTTTTACTACTGCCCACGTTGACAACCTCTACACTTTCTCTTTTTTTAGCCTTCTCTCATCATATTCTAATTTCACAACCAAAAATAATGTGGTTTATTTTTTTCGTGTTCGTGCATCTCCCTATGGGCTCTTATACACTGTCCTAAGCGAATGTTGTATATCTCATGAGGTAAATACAAACTATACACATACAAGCAGAGTTCATAAACTTGCAATAAGTGGAAAGTTGCAGTTTGGAGTTTCCTTATTAAATATGCAAATTACCCGCCATTCTTGTTCATTTTAGAAGCTATTTTAATACAGAAACTTTTTAATTCTTGTATGGGCAAAGTTACACAGAAAAAGCTATAGCTTAAGACAAAGTTTAATTAGCAGGTGTTAAAGAGCGTCTGATATTTCATTTTTCTACATTCCAATGGGCACTTCCGGGACTTTGTTCGTTAAACTTCTAAAAGTCAGCTTTGGGACGGTAAAACAACCGGCAATATAAACTGCAGAAATAAAACTCGACGTTCAACAAATCCCACTAACAAACGGAAACCTTTTACTAACTTTGATGCACTCCACCTTTCAACAATGTAGCAAACTGGGACATTCGCAGCGCCATAAAGGCACCTTCCAGCCGGTCCCATTATCATAGTTTATGATTGCGTTTTATAACCGATTTCATATGTCGCATCGTCTTTATCTTTGTTAGCGAGCAAGCTGACGCCCGCTCATTTTCAAGATGCAGCTCTCAACAAAGAGGACACCGACGCCAAATGACGGACGTGTCCCGAATACAAGCGAGGGGCGCCAGACGGAAGGGGCGACGCCGCAACCCTAGGGAGGCGTCCCGTCAAAGACCAGACGATCCTCTGCGGTCGTAAGTTTCAAGTACTCCAAACTCCATGAATATTGTTTAGTTATGACCGCATGATGCGAAGGATGGGGAACAGAAAATACAAAGCAACGGCTCGCGTCGAAGGTACAATTTGATATTAGCACGCGCCATTCGTCATTAATTTCCCTCGCAATAAAACCTTCACGGGCGGGATGTTTATAAACAGCGGGCAAACAAACGAGCTTCTGCTTTTATTTCTCAGGTGTAAATTGTGAAGAATGAGCCCGGGTAAGATACTTTAATCACGAATATTGCTCTTGGCTAAAAATAACACACAGGTCAGAAAACAAGATGTAATAGACCGTTGCAGCGGCTAGTTGGACCCGTGGGCAACGTCTAACGCTTTGTATTCAGAAAATCATAATGTGTATGGATATTTGAGATCTAAAGGTGATACAAGAATTATTCATTGTGGAAATATACCTTATACTCTCTAAGTGCTATTAGCAAAAACATCAAAAAAGTTTAAATCGAAGAATTGCTTTATACGAGTTGTGTTCAATCGAAACCCATCTTTGTTTTATAAAAAATGTATTTAACAATTTAATTACAAATAATTACCGTCAAAGTTACGGCACCTATCCCTGTTTTACTAACCGACGTATACCCTGCTCACAGAATTCTTCTGGCTGCTGACTGAAGAAGTCTTCCACAGCTATATGTACTTCTGCGTCAGACTCAAAAAGTCGACCTTTTAACGCCTTTTTTAGCGATCCAAAAATATGGAAATCGCAAGGCGATAGATCCGGGCTATAGGGTGGATGCTCTAAAACCCTCCATTTCTTTCGTTGAAGATTTTCTTTTACCACATTATCAGCATGAGGACCAGCATTGCCGTGCAGCAAAATGACCCCACGCATAAGTTTTCCTGGACGTTTCCATCTTATTGCTTGATGAAGCTTATTCAAAGTTTCATTGTACAGATTTGCATTGACATTTACTCCATGTTCCTTAAACTCTATCAACAAGGGTTCTTCATGATCGAAAAAAAAATGTTAACATTGCCTTGCCTGCTTGGTTGTTCTTTAAATTTTTTCGGTGGTGATGAACTTTAATGTTTCCACTGCATCTACAATTACTTACTGCATGGCTCGTACTAATGGCACCAAGTTTTGTCACCAGCAACTATTGACAGAAGAAAGTCATCACCATTTTGCCTATAATATGTAAGATGTTCAGAGATAGGCAAGCATTTTTGTTAATTAGAGATGTTCAAGAGACGAGGAATCCATTGCGAACAAACTTAGCCGTATTCCAGATTACAAACAATACTATGGACAGATCCTACACTCGCACCAACAATTTCTGAAATGTCTCTAATTGAACGATTTCGAAATCGACGATTTTCTCTAATAAGGCCTTCCACACATGCGATATTGTTTTCTGTTAATGCAGTACACCGTGCACCTGGTCGCGGTTCATCCATGGTCCTTTCTTTCCCATTCTTAAATTTTCGGCACCATTCTTTCAGAGTTGGGTACGCAATACATTCATTTCCATACACTGTTTGCATGCGTATTAGGATCTACAATGGCTGCACACCCTCAGCGCATAAAAATTGTAGGACCGCACGCTGATCAAACTTGAACGGATTTTCAACAACAAACGGCATATCAAAATCGAAGTTTTAAAAGTCAGAATCAAATTCAAACGCCAGAAACTTATTAATGTGTCGCTTACAAACATTACTAACTTTAACAAACGTCATTTGAATTATTGCATTTTTTTCAACGCTAAGTTGATCAAAAGTGGGTTTCAGGAGAGTAGCAGGTACAGATGCCACTTTTGCATTACGAGAAAGGTAGTGTGGCCAACACTACGCTTCAGCCGCCTGTTATTACCCCATTTAAGCCCGAGTTGACCTAAAACCAAATTTGCCTTTGAAAAAATCATCTATTAACTTTGATAACGTTACATTTTTCAGAGATTTTTTAGGAAATGCTTATAGTGTAAAAACAGAATTGACTGTAATGCATTGGCTTTGAACGAATGACTACAACTTGGAATTAGTAAACTACAATTAGTTAAATTAATGGTAGAATCCTTCTAATAGTTAGCAAGTCAGTGGATAACAAAACAATATTGAATTGAATTATTAATTAACAAGAAAATGCTTTCGATAAATTATTAGAATTTCCTTTTGGTGTAGCTTATAATATAAATTTGCAATTGCCTACGTTTTAAATAAATGCTAAGACTAATCTACTTAAAATATGTCAAAACGGATGTTACAAATTACTATAAAATCGTGTTATAGTAAAATCCAATGAAGTTAATCTACCTATAAGCAAATGTACGGGAGTATTTAATAATTCTTCAATTTCCTATTATTTAGTTCCTATTAGCAATGCTGGGGGACACTCCATCTTGTTAAGAAAACATCTTATGTTAATCTATTGACCACAAAAACTGGAAATTCAAATAAGAAGCGCGATTAAAATTTAATATGTTAATTGGTCGTTTGTTATGAATTGCTATTTTGATATATGAAAAAATATCTCTCCTTTTCGCTGTCACGAGAGCACGGTGACCTTCTCTCGTAAGTGCTTGGTGTGCCTGTAAACTAATGTACCCAAACAAAGGGGACCTACTATTTAACGGAGTCCCCGAAACGTGGGAAGTGGACCTAACATAGAACCTATCTTCTTCAGCGCAGGAGTTCACATGACCGCTCCAATGTATCTAGTATACACTAACTGTGACTTACTCTAGTACTACACGACACGAAATAGTTTACAAAATTATGGTCAGAATTTTGTACAAAGTGTTTTCACAAAATTCTATGACATGCCGTACAACATTTTGTGTTCAAAATTCTGAATATTGATGGTCTACTGTCTACAGAATTGTGTTCAGAATCCGCGATAAGTAAACGAGCAACTTTTAGTGTTCATTCAGTAATCACAGAGGGCAGAGAGGTAAATGTTTTACGTGTTTATGTCGACGCTAACCCTGCCCTCGCTTAATATAACTTATAGCACCACCAAAACGTCCTTACGAACACAGAAATATCATACAATACAAGACTCAACCAATTAACAATAATCGTGGTTGTGTAAACAAAAGTAAACAATGATTACGAAACTTTGATTGAATTATACATTATCCACAATTACATGATTATATTGACAGTTTTCTCATAGATGTCAACGTACGTGACCTGTTTGCGCATGCTCACAGATAGAATTTCTCACAAAATTCTGGTTCGTGTCATACATGCTTTATAAATAAATGTGTACAAGATTCTACGGCGTGTCATAGTAGCCTTAAACTTTTCTCTCTGTACTAATAAACAAGATATATGCTATAACAGTATAAATTGATTCATTTGTGAAACAGTATTTTAATAACCTGAAGACCAAAAATTTCTCTAATCATCTTACGAAAAGTGCATTGTAGGAAATGCAGTATTCAGGAGGTTGATTTTAAAATAATATCCATAAGTAAAACGCGACATATATCTTATGTGAATTTTTACTTTTTACCACGTTCGCAATGCATTTTAAAGTATACATACAGTGGTAGGTGTAACATAATTTTCGTAAATCAGATTTAACATAATTATCCGAACGTCACTGTTTAAGAGTTTAAAACCAGCATCCTCTTATCGCTCTTAATCTAGCAGTTTTCCAATGAATAATCTTCAATAATCCTAGCAGCATCAAATATTTACTAATATTTTCTATTGTGTGGTATCTTTACGGGCCACGGCCCCCTCGTAAAATGACACCTAAACAAAACGCAGGTCATTCAACGGCTAAATCGATTCACATACATGGTGTTCGTACTAGCCAGCTAATTACCCTGAAACTCCTTTTTAAAATTATACTGCGTGGATAAGGAATCATGTTGAATATCTGACATTTTTTTAAATTCTTATGAGATATACAGAGTGATTCTAAACATGCGCAAAAAGCTTTAGCCGCGCATAGCTGAGATTGTTTAACATCTAAATAACCTTTTTAATTCGGCATTTATACGGAGATATGAAGATTAAACTTGAACTGTTAGCTTTCCAAAACAACGGAGTTTATCAAAATCGGACAAGAAACAAAAAAGTTATTTACATTTTTGTGAATTGACGTAAGAAAACTTTAAAACGCCATATCTCAGTAATGGTTCCGAATTAAAACCAAATTAACTAGACTGATTTAGAGGTTAAATATCCTCAGCTACAAATGGTTAAAGTTTTTCGCACTTGTTTATAATCGCTCTGTACATACACAGCAAAATATTTTAGTATAGGAAAGTAACAGTGAAATAATTCGCTTATTTTTCGAGTAAAAATGAAATACGTCGGTTTTTAATTTCACCTTCTACGTGAATAAATTAAATCAAATATAAAGTCAGCAAAGGCAAGCCAAGCTTTTCTATCTGAGGAAATTTAATATTCTTTTCGTGGATCCGTGGTCGGCAAAACAATTACAAATTATATTTTTATGATGTTGAGCGTTTCAATACTATATTAATGTATTTCTGCACTTTTTTAAAAAGTTCTTAATTGGCACATAAGCGTAGTTTATAAGTTATGATATATGATATATATATATATATATATATATATA
>JABXWE010009177.1:0-11687 GCA_014611495.1 Limonius californicus | reverse complement strand
CTTATAATGAACCTAAGTGTGTTAATTTCTACAGTTCTTAGTTGTTTCGTTGTGGTAGTGTGGACATGAGTTTCAGTTCCATAAGATAGTGTGGACTAAAGTTTTATATACGAGGATTGTTCAATAGAAACACGTTTAGATCGCGTAGGCCTTTGTTGAAAGTGTTTATTGACATTTTAGTGAGGTGCCTGCGAAATTACTTTTCGTCCAAGATAATATACATGTTGTTATTCAATTTTCAGCCGCCGAAGAACGTCAACTACTAGAAACCCATAAGAGAATGAAAGATGTCTATTGTGACTGTAGTTATTCCCACACGGCAGTGGTGCAGAAAATTTCGACAAGGAAGAGAGTCGACTAAAGATTTAATTCGTTCAGCATTGTCACTACAGCAATTGATACGCTACCAAGAAGAAGGCAATAGCTTCTTACACCGGATCGTTGCCAATGATGAATCTTGGTGTTATCACTATGAACCGGAATCGACGCGTCAGAGCATACAGTGGAAGCTTGCAGATTCTCCGATGTTGAAAACATTCCGATCCCAGATTTCGTTATCAATATATTGTGATGGATTCTAATTAGCTAGTTTGTTCGATGTCAATTTATTTATTTTCAAAGGATACTCGTGCATAATATCTTGTCAAGGAAGTCGGTTTTCTTTTTGAATCATAATTAAGGGCAGACCTTAATTCAGTTAATTACTTCTCTGGGTTGACAACTCTGCGAAAACTCGTTAATTATGAAAACCTAGAACAAAAAGAATTTTTATTAATATCTTATTATTAAGAAGATTTTATGATAAGATACATGCACAGAAACATGATATAGATTACCTAGAACTCAATTAATAGCTCAGCTCAAATATTTTTGGATCTCGTAAGAAGATGCAGCAAGATCGGAGAAGTTTTTGGAGGGGTGTATTTAGAATTTTGTGTGGAACCTTGGGATGTTTTGGAGGCCATTTTAGAACGTGTTTTAAGTGTCTGTATGGTCGGGGGCAATTTGGAATGTGGCGCTGTAAAATTATAAACATTTATAAATTAAATATTTTAAACGTCAAAATTTTCAATTGTAATTATTTTTAGATCCATGTGTCATTTGGTTTATTTTAACGCAATTTTACAATGTTGATTTTTAAAATTTTATTGGTTGCCAGGTGGTATTGTTTATTAAAAAAAAATAACAAGTTAATAAAGATAGCTGTTAAAAGTTTTACGTGAATCAACGTATTTTTATATTTGTTAAAAAATTATAAATAAATTGTGCTGTTGAGATTAATAAACATACGTAGAAGTTTGAAGCGTGTTTATTTTATTAAGAAAATGTGGTTTGGTAGACTTGCCAAGATTTGACTGTGGGACGTCGCTGTAGCGAATCCTGAATTTGCTGCAGGATCGACACTTCATCTGGGTAGATAGTTACACCAGTAAGAAAGATAGCTACAAAAGGTATTTCAATAAACTTACCTATTTAGAGATTCAGCTGAGCTTTCGGATTCTTGTGGAGGACACCACCAGATTGTTCTTTTGTGCCTGTGTAATTTTGAATTCGAGTTGTAGAACGACACTCATAGGTTTTAACGAGGTACTGCTCACGTGTTAAGTCGGCTTGAATTTAGCTGTGTATTAAGGCCATTTCTCGTATTTGCCTATTTGGTAGCATTTTTACAGAACGATATAGAACCGACTAACTGTGACGTAGATGTCTTCATGCTCGAGCTATACCGTGGTAGATTAAATTTAATTTCTTTTTGGAGGCAAGTTTAAAACATTTGTCACCTGGCGCCTAAATTACAAATCTGTAGCAAAGTTATATATCTACAATAGTTAAAATACGATTGCAAGTTGTAGAAGAATAATAATTTAAAATTTAATTTATTTGCTTGATATTTTAATTTTCTCTTAAGCTATCCTGATCGATAAGATCGTATTAATATATTACTGTTAGATTTTAAAGAGCCTGGTGTCAACATCAATGCTGAAAAATACGCGAACACCTTACAAAGTTTGTGTCAGCAAGAAGAATAAACGATCTGGTAAACTCACAAACGGTGTCATTCTCTTTATTGCATGTCCCCATGTAGTCCGGGTGATTCAAGACATGCTTACACGTATGCGGGGATGTGTTAGAACATCCGCTTTACAGTCCCAATTTATCCCCATGCGTCTTTCATGTCTTTCACTTCGGACGCTGAAGTGCAGACAGAATTTTACCAGCAGGGAATCTACAAGGTGAGTTTTTTAAAGTGTTACAAGGGGATATCTCGAAAACGGTTTAAAATTTTTTTGTGAAATTTTGGTGAAGTAATTGAGAGACGGGGGGACATATTCAAACATATTTTTGACATTTAGCCCCCCCCCTATTTTGAAGGGCGGCGGGAAACTTTGGATTTTTAAATGGGATGATGTACTTTTTTTTATAAAATTCGAATCTACGTAAAAAACTAGGTATGTGTGCGAAAAAAAAATTGATTTGCACTTTCGGTTACGGAATTATGATTTATTAGGTTATAAAAACAAAAAAATATTAACAATTAAATTTCTACTTATTTATCGTCTGCCATGCTTGAGAAATTGTTCGAAATGTCCCCCTTCAACTTCCAAACACTTTCTCACTCTTTTTCTAAATGAATTCCGTACACTCTGCAACATGTCAGGTGTCACTAATGAGCAGGCAAAGCGGATTCTGTTTTTCATATCATCGAAAGTTGTAGGTGCAATCGCCATCACTTTGTCCTTTATAAAACCCCAAAAGAAATAATCAAGGGGGGTCAAATCCGGGGACCTAGCAGGCCAGTTGACCGGACCAGCTCGACCAATCCACCTGTTTTCAAATATTCCATTCAAATGATTACGGGCCTCTATTGCATAATGGGGTGGAGCTCCATCCTGTTGAAACCACATGCCAGGGTTTATGTTTTGGTTTAATAATTGGGGTAATTGGTTTCTTAAAAAATCAGTGTACATTTCTCCATTTAAATGCCCTTCAAAGAAATGCGGACCAATAACTCTATCCCCGATTATACCACACCAGACATTAATTGACCATGGATGTTGATTTGCCAGAGTTCTTATCCAGTGGGGATTTTCCGCCGCCCAGTAGTGCATATTGTGTCTATTTACCTTTAAGAAAACAACCAAACTAGAAAAAAAAAAGAAATTAAATTTCTACTGATAAGGGATAACGTAAAATCCTACCTGTCCACAATTATGGAAAGTAGCTTCGTCAGAAAAAATAACATTGTATAGGAACCTGTTATTTCCTTGCATTTGTCTGGAAACCCAATTGCAAAATGTAACGCGATTTTCAAAATCTTGTCCGTATAGCTCTTGGTGCAGTGTAATGTGATATGGATGAAATTTGTACAAATGCAATATGTTCACAACTGATTTTTGACTTATTCCAGCATCTCTAGCAAGCCGCCTGGTACTTACATGCGGGTCAACAGCTACCGCTCCTAAAACGCCAACTGCACTATTTTCGTCAGTTTTAATTCTCTTCCGAACTCGTGGTTTCGATTTCAAACTGCCAGTAGTACGACTTCTGGTTTCCAGCCTTTGAAATGCCATATGAGATTTCGGATTATTAGGAAACCTCTCTGCCCACACTAGTGCAGCTTCTCTGTAGTTTTTTCTGCACTCCCCCAAAATTAACAACATATCAACTTGCACATTAAAATTATTTTCCATGTTTAATTGAGCAATAAACTGACATAAGTAAAAATAACGCGTTTCCATGGAAACAAATAATAATCAACATCAACGCCCAGCATAACAGACTTGATAAATAAATTGAAATTCTTTTTTTGTATTTTATAACCTAATAAATCATAATTCCGTAACCGAAAGAGCAAATCAATTTTTTTTTCGCATACATACCTAGTTTTTTACGTAGAATCGAAAGTACATCATCCCATTTAAAAATCCAAAGTAACCCGCCGCCCTTCAAAATAGGGGGGGGGGGTAAATGTCAAAAATATGTTTGAATATGTCCCCCCGTCTCTCAATTACTTCACCAAAATTTCACAAAAAAATTTTAAACCGTTTTCGAGATATCCCCTTGTAACACTTTAAAAAACTCACCCTGTATAGATTAGTATGATAGTGGGACTCAAGCCTTAATGTCTATGGAGATTGCTTTTGAAGTGAGTTAATACAAATTTTGTTACAATCTCCAAAGGTGTTGCTACTGAACAAGCCTCGTTAATGTGTCTAAGACGGAACAGCGATCAACTATTACCATCAATACCCATGCTGACAGCACGTAATACAAGAAGTCTGCTGGGGAAGAATGTTCTACCAAAATGTGTACTTCCAACAATTAAGCATCCAACCGCTTTTTTGGTATGGGGTTGTGTCTGGATAGTAATTGGTGAACTATATGTCATCTCTGGGATCTCCACAAAATACCTAAAACAACTGCAGGATAAGATGCTAGCTAGTGAGAAAGATCTGTTTAGCGAAGAAAGTTTTATTTTCCAGGTCAATAATGCTCATTACTTTAAATCAAAACTGGTTACACCGAAATCAAAAAAATTAACAGAATGGACTGGTTAAGGCAATATACAGACTTGAATCCAATAGAGAACATGTGGAAAAGCATATTAAACATCATACTAAAATGAAAAACAACAAACAAGAATTAATCAAACTCTGACCCATGCCTTATTTCGAAGGAGAAAACATGAAAGTTGGGAAATTCCACGCTAAAAAGATTTAAATTGTTTATCAAAATCGAGGCCTCTCAAATCAAATATGTATTAAAATTACTTTAAATTTGTCTTATGTTGGAGACTTTTATGTTAATTTGCTTCGCATTTTTTCTTAATTTTGACTGGTTTTTGTTCAAATTGGCTTTTCTACAAAATGTCTGCTATGTTTCTTATAGTGAGTCATTTGTTGTAAACAGCGATTGGTTAAAAACATCCGAAAGAAGTACGTTTAAGCTTCAATTTTCCTCCATTTCTAGAGCTATCATTTTATAACTCTATGGTAGTAATCCAATTTAAATACCTTTTCGGAAACTTCTTTTAAAATCAAGAAATAAAGTCACACATTCAATACATAAAAATGTGTAACCTTCATCCCCCAATAAATAAGACACGAAAAACCAGTTAATAACCCCTATAAATCACAGCTTTTTAAGGCATTTTTTTATAATTTACAGTCGCTATGATCGCGTGTCCAGGTGACAATTTCCACATAACCCTGAACCAACTTGCACTACCCGGTACGAATCGGTCATCAAGACAAAAATACAACCTCAGAACAATAAATATCCATTTTTGATGATTCACCATCACCTGAAATATATATGTATCACCGGCGTATTCAAATCATATTGTTGTGCTAAAATTACGACCTTTGTCAAAATAATGATGGCGATATCAGATTTATTCATGCTTTTGGATCAACTTACTGACAGAAGACCAATACTTGGAACACTAATCTTTGAAAGTTTTCACTTGTAAATGTAACAAGTTTCGTTTCTGTCGTACTCCCGTTACAGTTTAACTAATTTTGGGCTATAAACTACTAAACCTCAAATCTAGTCCCTTGGTGAAAACATTCTAGAATGAAAGCGACACAATTTTTTGTTTGTAAAAAAACAATCACAAGAAGAAAACTATCTACAGCCTCGTTTACATTATGAAAGTCTTGCTACTGCGTAGTATACACTTGTGATACTATATATACTTAAGGTCATCCGTGGTAAAATCTACAAGTCACAGATTCATGTTATACAGGGTGTCAATTAAGATATACACAATTACCTTACAACAAAATATTAAAGTATTAAAAGTGAATAAAACCTTGGTTACGGATGATTGTGAATCAACTCATCAAATTAAATTTTATGTTAAAGTAGTGATTTCATAAAGCAAAGTATGTTCTACCGTCTGAAATTCTGAAACCAGGTGATCTATGAATTAGCTAGAATATGTATTAATTAATCGAAAAAGTCGCTGGTTAATAATCACAGGGGAATAGGTAAAGCATAAAATAATGAAGTTGAGGTTTGAGTAATTCATGTGTTCATAATTTCGCACTTTATATAGACATACTGTGATCAGCAAAGAATACTCACACACTACAGTAAAGTTAGTAGTAAATATTTAATTGTCTAATACTTCAACCACCATACATTTATTAGCCAATATTTACTCTAACTCGACAAAGAGTTAAGTATTTAATCCTTCCAGTGCTTTAACCGCCCACGTCAGTTAATTTATGTATTACCTAAATACATCATACATTAACTGCAATCAAAGCTGCAGCGATAATATACACTGGGTACCTGTTTATTGTAGAATTCTTTTATGTCTCCTTTATTATACAAAATATCCTGAAATTCCATTGAGAATAAGAATGGAATTTTACTGTGCAAAATCTAAAATAATATTCAGTAATGCCGAGTGCTTGATCGAGTAACCCAAACTTATGGTTTTTGATATTACATACTTAGTACATACCAAAACTTTTAAATTTTATATTTACTCGACTGGGTGAACCAATATCACGATATACACTGCTTTTCAAAAAAATCCGAACACCTAGTATTTATGTATCAATTTTATTCAAATTTTCAGAAAAAAACATGAAATACTACTCTAAGAAAACGATGGAAATTTTAAATTAGAAAAGTTAAAAACAAAGAAGTAATTCTTAATAATGTGTTGGGCCACCACGATTTCTAAGACACTCGTTAACCCTTCTGGTCATACTAGAAATTAAATTATCGATGTCTGCTTGGGGTATCTCCTCCCAAAAATGTTGAATATGCTGACGAAGGTCTGCCAAATTATTGGGCGGCCTAAGTAAATTGCTGATTCTTGACCCTATCATATCCCAAACGTGTTCTATCGGCGATAAATCCAGAGAACGTGATGGCCACGGGAGTAATTGAACATTGGCTTGTTGCAAATGTTGCACAGTAACCTGAGCAACATGTGGAGTTGCATTATCCTGCTGGAATATAGGGTTTTCCAGTAAGTGTAAATATGGTATTAACACTGGTTCCAGTATGTCATCGATGTATCGCCGAGCATTAAGACTTCGAGGGATGAATATTAAGGGGGATCTGCTACCATGTGCAATAGCACCCCAAACCATAATGCCCTGTGTAAGAGCTGTATGACGTTCTAAAGCCAAGTTTAAATTTCGGCGTTCACCTCGACGTCTTCTTACCCTTTTACGACCATCATGGGCCCACAAACAGAATCTAGATTCGTCACTGAAGACTCTGTGATTCCATTCACGAACCCGGTGGCTACGTTCCATGCACCATTCTAATCTTCTGGCTTTATGCCTTGGGGTAAGAGGTAAACATAAAACTGGTCGGTAGCTTCTTATGCCGAAAGAGCGTATTCTGCGGTAAACTGTGCTCATATGCACTCTTTGGTGTGTTACTTGAGCCCAGTCATTTCCAATGGCTCTGGTTGTTTAAAATCGATCTCTTAGGGCCATTAAACGAAGAACACGATCTTCACGAGCTGTCGTTTGTCGCTGCCTTCCAGAACCGACACGCCGTTGATGAGTGTGTTCTATAGACCATCGATGCCAAGTTGCGGACACTGTTGAGACGCTTCGACCCACACGATTGGCAATTTCTCGAAATGAAACACCTTCTTCCCTAAGCCCTACTATGCGACCTCGCTGAAAGTCGTCTAATTGACGATAATTACGACGACGACGAACTGGTGGCATAATGAAAAAAAATCTTGAACTACCTGTCACGGTGACAGTTTTAAAATTCGCAGATAAAGCAACAAAATTGAAAAACAAATGGCGCTATTCAAAGAACAAAAATAAGAAAAAACTCAAGTTACCATTGGAATTTTTCAACCAAATTTTCATCATTTTCTCATCATGTAACACGTCACTAAATACGCATATTCAAAATGTTTTGAAATTATGTTTTCCCTGTGTTCGGATTTTTTTGGAAAACAGTATATATATATATATATATATATATATATATATATATAAAACTTTAATTTTCTTAGATTACACATCGAAAATAATTAAGGATTTTTCAAAATCCGTCATACAATTTTATTGGTTACTACTTCTGAAATTTCAATTGCCACTTTTGATCTTTGTTATTTTACTACATTTTTAACCCGAAAAATCAAATTTCAACTAGTTGTTAAATGATAAAGCGTCTGCCCAATCACAATCAATATGTTTTAAACTAAAAGAGAAACACAAGTTTCAAAACAAAACACAATTTCGTATTAACAATAAATACAAAATAAGTTAACACCAAATATCCAGAAACTTTTATTTGACATACATACACCTAGCGTTTTTTACATTTTTAATAGGGCACGTCAAATAGTTGCTTGGTCATGGCAAATAAAGTTTTCTCTATATTTATAGCTTAGTTAATTTGTATTTACTATTGTATACTGCGTTCCACTGTAATTACAAAACTTCAAACGTTTTTTTTTAGTTTTAAAACACAGCATTTCTAATTGGTAGTTTTAATTAATAACCAATACACCATATAACTACTATTTCCAATTATATTTTCCTAGTTAAAAAATATGATAAATAACTGAGTATCGATGCAATCGTTAGCATTTTTCCGTTTCCTATCACGTAAGCGCTACTGGGTGCGCTACCCGCACAGGAAATGGACAGCAAATTCGCGCATTTCTTTAACTATACTTTTATAGCTACCTGATTTGATCTGAATAAGTGGAGTAGCTCTAATGATACAACAAACGTTAGTGCGTTGCTAGCACTTGTGAACCTCTGCATTGCCTATGAGAACACGATAAAAAGAAAACAGAATGGAAAGTACAAAGCTGTTACATATGCTTCCTGAACTCGAGTACAGTAAACCTCTCTTACAATGGAATTCAGGGGATAGTCAATATTAGTCTATTATAACTGGCTGTTCATCTTATCCACATTTCATTTTTTATTTTTAGTTGATAAAGAATTTTACTTGCATCATTGCCTTGCAGAAAGTATTGTTGTTAGGTTGCCAAACTTGACATCTTCTATCTGCTGGCGAAGGTCTATCTGGTTGTCAAAGAATTTCTTTATAATGGCGACGAAGAACAAAAGGAATAAGTGGAAGAACAGGTAGAACAAGTTGAAACAACTTTTTCACATGCCTTAAAATCTTACAACAATACTTTCAGCGAGTGAAATGCTTCATCAGCAAAATACAAGTTGTCATAAACGACATGTTTCTATGGAAACAGTTATTCAATTGTTCTTCGAACTTTTAATAAATATATTATTATGCCATTTACACTTTATTTTTTTCAACTTAAAAGAATCTAATTTACATAAGATGGACACTAGGTTATAATGGACTAATATTGATTGTTTCTTGAAGTCTATTATAATTGAGGTTCAGATAGTTGGGGAAGTGTAATTATCTAACAGCGTTGTATTTTTCGTTTCCGTTTTCTTTTTGGCGTGTTCGCATAGTCAACGGAAGTTCTCAAGTGCTAGCAATGTAATAATGTTTGCTATCTTATTAAAGGTGTGGTGATAGGTCAGTTGGTAGAGTGCTCGCTTTCTGAGTAAAACGTCGATTCTGGCTTGGGTTCGAAACCTAAGCAGTACTATGCAGATGTATAAACATCTTGACTGCAGCCCACCACACACAATTTCCCAATCCGGCTTGCTACCGTGGGATCTTAATGACTTCCCTGGAATTTCTGTCGTTCGAATTCGACTTTAAACTGTAGGTCCCACGTGTTTCTACATTAGCGCTGAGAAGGAACACGTCGCATAGAAAAGAGGCTGATGCCCAGCAATGGGACACAGAAGTTGTCAATGGTATTGTAAAAGCTACTTCGCTTATATTTAACGGTTGGCATTTTGCGTTTATTATCTTGTAAGCGCGACTAGGTGCTCTAAACGTGTAGGAAATACAAAGAAGATTTGTGCATTTCGTTAACTATAGTTTTATAGCTACCTGATTCGATTCAATTAGGAAATTGTTTCAGTGGAAACTTTACACTTTTCTTTTAAAACTTTTTTCAAATTGTATAAGCAGTAAATGATGTCAGACTATACAGAAATAGTATTATTCGGACCGTGGCACGTTCGATCTGAAATTTATAAAATATAAAATACAGCTATCAGAGAAAGAATGGACCTCCGATTCCAAAATACATAAATATATAGAGTGTAGTATTTCAAATAAGTTATGGTAATATGGTTCAAAACCAGAACAGATGCACATTTTTTTACTTTCTTCTTCTTCTACTGATTATAGGCCAATGGCCAATGCCGGTCTTACAGTATTCATAGTCCAGCACAATCCGCGCTGGTCAGTACTCGGATGGGTGGACCAATATAGTGGCATATGCAACCGGTCGTGCCTTAGACATTTTTTGATATTACTGGATATTGAGATTGACAATAATCACTTAATATTTCACAATTTAATTCCAATATGGCCAAATAATGTATGCCAAATTAAAAAATTGGCAGGTTCAATAACGAAAAAAAAAATTGTAAATACGGAAAATATTTTAATTTTTTGAAGTTTCCGTTTTTAACTACCATATTTTTATTACGACCCTTACAGACGACAAGCTGCGGGAAATATCGACGGTTCTACAAAGTTGTTGTAACAATCAGTTTCAATGCACAAAGGTACAACTATATGCACAAAGATACCGGGATAGACCCCTTTCATGCTTTAGACGTTTGGAAACAAATGTGCGGCAATATGGACAGTTTTCCAAGCCAAAGGTGAGACAACGACATGTCACAATTGTAGAAGCTGATGTGGCAGTAACCGAACAAGTAACTGGTAATTTCCATATAAACCAACGAGCAGATGCAAGATTTGTAGGCTTCAGCGAAAGTTCTGTATTTAACATTTTATAAGCAAACTTGTTTCATTCTTACCACGTCACATTAGTGATGACCGAGAATGATTACCCACGTCAAGTGAATTTCCTTCAATTTTTAAGAAACAAAGTTACTACTGATCCACTATTTTTCAGAAATATTCTAATTTCTGTCGAAGCCACGTTTAGTAGCAAAGGGCGTGTAAATAGACACAATTGCCATTTCTATTCACAACATAACCCACATTGGATTCGGCAAGCATACTTTCAAAGAAGTTTTACTGTAAATGTGTGGTGTGGTATCGTTGAAACCTTATCGTTGGTCCCCACTTCATTGAGGCAAATTTAAATAGGGAAATATATTTACATTTAGAAAAAATGATTTGCCTAAACATTTAGAATGACGAAGCACCTGCCCACTTCCATAGAATTGCAAGAAACTACCAAAATTAAACCTTCCATAGAAGTTTAATTGCAAGAAGGGTAATTACTCCTTGACCTCCACGTAGTCCGGACTTGACTTCGTTAGAATTTTTTATGTGGTAAAGTAAAAACCACGTGTAGGAAACTCCCCTAGATTCTAAGGAAGGTTTACATGAAAGAATTATTGAATCATAGGTCAATCACCCCACAGATGCTAACTTGTGTTAGAAATTAACTTCCACGACGGATTGACTTATGTGAACAGCAAGGTGGACGCAGTTTGAACATTTATTATGTCATTAATTACTGTTCCGCTTTCTGTTTTTATCTGATTTATTTTTCTTCTTGATTTTGTTGTTATGTCAACATATTGTTGTGGTATCTTGGCTTTCTCTGTGTTTTGTTTCAAATATAAGAAATATATATATATATA
>JABXWE010009176.1:0-15202 GCA_014611495.1 Limonius californicus | reverse complement strand
TATCTTACATATGAATGATTGCTATCCTGCGTGAGTTCTCAAATGTTCTTGTAATTTAATCTTCCGTGCACTTCCACAGTCACATATATCACACTTGAAAGGTTTCTCTCCTGTATGAATTGTCATATTCTATCGCAAGTTAATCTTATGTGCATTTTCATAATCACAAGTTATAGCACTTAAAAGGTTTCTCTGCTGTATGAATTCCCATATGTTGTTGTAAGCTACTCTTCAGTGCACTTTTATATGTAAGGTTTTCCAATTAACACGTCAGAACTTTAATGCCAAAATCAAGATTGCTTTGGAACGTAAATGTCAAATCTTGATAACAAATGTGTTCAGTACATTGTGTCAAGTTAATATGGACAAATATACGATTCAACAGCGCTTAGAAATTATTCGTATTTATCATCAAAATGCGTGTTCGGTTCGTCGAACATTTCGCGCGTTGCGAGGAATTTATGGTTAACATAACCGACAAACCGAACGATTTCTTTATCGTTTAGTTGAAAAGCTTGGACAAACTGGCTCAGTTGCAGATAAGTCAACATTTGTGCGTCGTCGTGGTACCCGATCAGAAGTCAATATTGCTGCTGTAAGCCAAAGTGTAAGAGATGATCCAAACCTCTCTATTCCACGTTGTTCTGAAGAACTTGGCCATTCTCAGACGACGGCTTGGTGCGGTTTTTGGGCTCAAGGCGTAATCGGACCTTATTTTTTTGATGACGATGATGGAAATTGTGTTGTTGTTAAGGGTGAGAGTTACAGGAATATGCTAATGGAATATCTTTGTCCTGAACTGGGAAATGTTGACATAAACAATGTTTTCTTTCAACAAGATGGTGCGACGTGTCACACATCTCGTGAGACAATTAATTTAGTGCAACAACAGTTTACTGGACGCTTTATTTCGAGGAATGCTAATGTCAACTGGTCGCCAAGATCATGCGATATCACACCATTGGACTTTTTCTTATGGGGTCATGTGAAATCTCTGGTTTACAAAAATAAGCCACGAACAATTCCTGAACGCGGGGGCCAGGGTATGGGACCGAATCTTCCTATCTAACGTCCTTCAACGTAGCATAAAATATTTCATTTCATTTCTTCGATTAAAACGTGATTACTTTTATTTCTTATTTTATGGGGATTTATTAGGTATCCCTCTGATTAAAAATTTCTAACATTTGTTTGAATGGTTCATATACAAGGAATAGGCATTCCTGGATATTTTACATAAAATAAGTCTCTCACAGTTCTTAAGCTGTTAGCATTTTGATCATTAATAGCCTTTCCGTCCCACTGCTGGGCATCGTCCTCTTCTCTGCCACGTGTTTCTCCTCAGCGCTAAGGTAGAAATACGGGGGACCTACAGTTTAACGTCGAATCCGAACGACAGAAATTCCAGAGAAGGTTTTTAGCATTAAGATCCCACGGTTGCAAGCCGAATTGGGAAATTGTGTGTGGTGGGTTGCAGACCAGATTTTTATAAATCTGCATAGTTCTGCTTAGGTTGCGAACCCGAGCCAGCATCGACGTTTTATTCAGAAAGCGAGCGCTCCACCAACTGAGCTACCACCACACCTGAGCTACCACCACACCATTTTGATACCACATTAGAATTTCCACTTTATCGTCTTTACTGTACACGGTTGTATAAAAAACGCAATAAGAAGCTAAATAAAGACTAATTTTATTTTTTAACATTGAATTAATTTGGTTTTTTGGCCACAGCATGCTTTAGTTTTCTCTATAGTTGGTTGCCTACATAATAGGCGTGATTGATGCGTTCTTTTAAAAGTATACATAGACAATGTATACTAATAAGAAAAATTCCCAGCATATAGGTTGTTCTTGTACTAACACAACGTATGTCACAGGACTTACTTGTACCTTAATTTCTCCTAGAGACTATTTATACTTTTCTCCCCTAACATTTTTAAGTAACACTGTTTCCCCAGTGTCAAAGTTATAATACCTATTAAAACTAACATTCTTATTTCTATCTGTAATTAATTTCTCTTGCTTATCTGTAACATAGTTATTTACATTTGGTTTTAATAGTGCCAATCTAGTTTTTGGTTTTTACTTCAACATTGCTTCTGCAGGAGTTAATTCTGTTAAACTATGTGGTACATTTCTATAATAAAATAAGAAATTGTCCAGCTTCTCCTGAGCCGATATGTTCTGTTTTATGATATCCCGATCAAACATTTGTTTTAATAAATTGTTTTTAAAAGTTTGTATACACCTTTCTGTAATACCATTAGAAGAAGGATGTAAAGGTGGTGAATTGAGTACTTTTATGCCTTGATTAACACAAAATTTTATGAATTCTTCTGAATTAAAAGGGGGTCCATTATCTGAATGGATTTTTTCATCAGGTAATCCAAATACACCAAATGATTGACGTAAACAATTAATAACATTTTCAGCAATACTGGATTTTAATATCCACGCATCGATCCATTTACTACTGGAATCAATCAAAACTAAAAATGTAATACCATTTTTCTTCGCTAGATCTAAATGTAATCTTTTCCATTTGCTAGTACACCACGTCCATGATGTTAAAGGCGCATTACTAACATTACTTGTGATTAACTGGCGACAAGCACATTTTAACAACTTTAACAATACGTTCAATGTCCTTATTTACATTATTTCAGTATACATATTGCCTTGCTAACATTTTCATCTTTACTACCCCAGGATGTTGTTCGTGCAACAAACAAAGGACTGGTTTTTGCAACTTTATAAGTATTATCACTCAATTATTAAAAGTGATACAATATATTCCTTTATTTTAAAGTATGGCAACATATCACACTCAGTGATTTTCTCTGGCCATCCATTCAAAATAATTTTTTTAACTTTCATTAGAATTTTATCCTTGCTTGTGACATGACCAATATCTTTATGAGATAACGGTAACTTATTTACTATTGAAAAATATTTGATGGTTTCCCTATTGGATTCTGATTTTAATGGCAATCGGGATAAGGCATCTGCATTTAGACTGTTTTTACCTTGTCTATATTTAATTAGGTAATCATAACTAGATAGAGTAACTGCCCATCTCTGAACCCTAGCTGCTGCTAATGCTGGTAAGTTCTTAGATGGTGATAGAATTGTTTGTAATGGTTTATGATCTGTATACAACGTAAATTTACGACCATATAAATAATGATGAAACTTTTTTACACATAAGATAAGACTTAGAGATTCTTTATGTAATTGACTGTAATTAGCTTCTGCCTTCGATAATGTTGCTGATGCAAGTTACGTAATACGAACCACCGACACAGCAGAGATAGCGTTATCTTGCTTTGCAGAATATGAGTAGGTTTAGAAAACTATAATAAGATGCAAAATGTAAACTAGTTTTTAGTCTAAATCAGTCTGAATTTGTAATCCATAACTCACGGCTCCCTTGGAGGTTAAAATAAAGTTTTTTAAAAACCCATTTTACCTTCATTGAAACTTAATTGGCGCAATCGGTAGGATGTGCGGAGTTTAGTAGTTTTTTCCGTAAAAAACGTTCGAAAAACTTGTGTTTCAACACTTTACCGCACATTCGAAAAATTGTACCGTTTGAAGATCGACTACAGCCCAGCAGAGGACAAACATCGCCGCAGCTGAGCAACATTCGAGATTCAACATTTCCTGACTATCGAAGTCACTTGGTTCATCGAGAACCCCCTGATCATCGAGATCAACAGGACCACCGAGCATTAGAGGTACAGTCGAATCAACAGGACTACCGATCCAGAGGACGTAGATCCGATCACCGATTTCAAGAAATCACCAAATAATGCAGTAAGCAATAAAGTTTTTACTTAGTGACAAAGTGAAATTTAAACAAAATTTACATAAATATTACTAACCTGATTGTTTTATCTTTAAGTTCAAGCAAATATTGGTAAGCGAGATATAAAGCGAAACCATTAGGTTTTATAAGAAGCTTTATTACCTACTCAATATTTGTGTGTAGGACCCTTGAATTAGAGCCCCCTAGCATTAAAACTAACATAAAATTAAAATTTTTTAAAATAATTGTGTATAAAAACGATCAAATCATATTAGTTTATGCAAAATAATATTGTGCGGCCGTCTCGATTAACATTAAACGTTAATATGGTAGACCCAACACCCGCAGTATTTCCTGCAGGCTTTCATGTGGCAATGCTAGCCGAAATACCAACTTATGATGGCAATCCAGCCACATTATCTGAATTTATAAGATCAGCAGAGGTAATACTCTATCAATTTAAGTCAACCACACAACCTGGTGCATATATCAATAAATTGCTTCTTTCTTCAGTCAGGAATAAATTAAAAGGCACTGCCTTGGAGATAATTACAGGATACGAATTTAATACCTGGACAGATTTAAAAAATGTTTTAATAAATAATTTTGGCGACCAAAGGTCGGAATTAAATTTAAATATAGACCTATCACGCATGAGACAAAATTCAAAAGAATCTCCTATTGATTTCTATAACCGTGTTAGATCATTATTAGCCGTGTTTATCTCTAAAATTTCACTCGGAGCAGAACACATGGACATAAAAAGATATAAACTATTAAATGTTAAAAGCCTGGCTTTAAGAGCGTTTGTCAGCGGACTAAACGAACCATTTGGCAGTTTCATTAGGTGTAGAAACCCCGATACATTAGAAAACGCAATCACAATTATCAGAGAAGAACTAGATATTCGCTATTCACAAAATTTAAATAAAAGTAATTTCAACTCAAACTCACAAGCTAAAGCGACAAATTTTACGCAAAATTACATGAGAAATAACTTTGTTTCACACAATCCGTATACACCCAAACCACAAAACTTTGTACCTCAAACTTCATACATACCCCAACAAAATTTTGTACCTACCTAGAAATAATACTTTTTATCAAAATAGAAACCCAACTATAAGATTAAACCCCAATCAAGCCCCCATGCAGTTTCCAAATTATCAAAGACCATTTGGAAAACCTGGTCAAAACGTTTTTGCCCCTCAACGTGGTTTTAAACCAAACAACCCTGTAGAATCAATGCAAGTTAGCCAGATTCAAAAGAGACCTGCAACGCAACAAGTAGGCAACCCAAATAAATTCAGAAATAATACAGCAAATTTTCAAAATTCACCAAATCCACCGAGAAATTTTTATTCGCAAGAATTATTTCACCTAGAACACAATAATGAATCAGAAGTCGACGACCAAAATCCCGACTCAGAATTTGCAGAAATACCTCCAGACGACGAATACCCTGAGTGGACACAACAAGACGACGACGAATATAATGACGGAAATTTTACAAACTAGCCTCGGACGTTATCGAAAATTTAAATATTAACCCTAAATCAAACCTTCCATACATACTTATCCCCAGAACTGGCGAAAAATTATTGTTAGACACTGGAAGCTCAAAAACAATCATGTCCCCCAAATTCATTTACAAAAATTTTCCAAATTCAATTATGAATCATAATTTTGAATTAACAACATCACATGGCACCACAAAACATAACAAAATTGCAAACATTCAAAGCTTTATTTAATGAACCCGGAAAGCATACGTGTTACTTATTCGATTTTCACGACGAATATGTAGGACTTATAGGTTCAGATCTTTTATCAAGTTTACCCGCATTAGTTGATTATAAATGGATGCATGTACAAACAGATGGTACAGTTATCCCATTTTACTACAACTCTTCCAAATTGAAACAAGAAACACAAAAGCGAAACGAATGTAACTTTTCAAAAATTAAACAAAATTTAGAACCTATTAAAATACTAATTGTAGAACCAAGAACAGAAAAATCAATTACACTACCGGCTATCGGTAAAAATGGTACCAAATTATCCCCAAAATTTAAATTCAACAAAGATGTATTCACACCCTCAGTTATTGTCAAACTTCATAATAATTATTTTAAAACAACTGTTGTTAACATTTCTGATCAACAACAAATATTCGAAATTTATAATCCATTTATATTAGAAGATTATACTAATCATGACAAGTTAGAGAATTATAATATAGGGATCAATAAAAACCAAAGAAACCAAATTTTAATAAATAACTTACAAAATAATCTAAGATTAGAGCATCTTAACGAAGAGGAAAAAGCAAAATTAACAGACATTTGTATTAGATACAAAGACATATTTTGTACCCCTGAATTGCCACTCTCTTGTACAAATATAATGAAATATCACATCAGGACCAAAACTGATGCACCGATTTATACAAAAACGTATAGGTACCCCCACGTGCATCGTCAGGAGGTAAAATGTCAAATAATAAAAATGTTAGAAGATGGTATCATAGAACAATCGGAATCACCATATAACTTTCCGATCTGGGTCGTTCCCAAAAAGAACGATGCTTCGGGTAAGAAAAAGTGGAGCATCTTTATCGACTATCGGAAACTAAATGAACAAACAAAAGAGGATACGTTTCCCCTACCTCGAATAGAAACCGTATTAGACAATTTAGGCAGAGCCGAATATTTCACGACCCTCGATTTGGCATCCGGCTTTCATCAAATTGAGATAGAGCCAAAAGACCGAGAAAAAACCGCTTTCTCTACGGAAGAAGGCCATTACCAATTTAGACGTATGGCCTTTGGCCTAAAGAATGCCCCTGCAACTTTTCAACGAATAATTAATGCCGCCCTAATAGGCTTAACGCCCACTCAATGTCTAGTTTATTTAGATGATTCAAAATCACTACAAGAACACCTTGTAAGACTAGACAACGTTTTCAAAATTTGTAGGAAAAATAACATTAAAATTCAATTGGACAAGTCCGAATTCTTGCAAAAATCCGTAAAATATTTAGGTCAAATTGTCACACCTGAAGGAATTAAACCAAACCCTGATAAAATAGAAGCTATAAGAAAATTTCCATTGCCTCGCACCAAAAGCGAAATAAAATCATTTCTTGGAATGTTAGGATACTATCGCAAATTTATCAAAGACGTTGCGAAAGTAACAAAATTTCTAACCAATTGTCTTAAAAAATATAATAAAATGATTCATACTCCCGAGTCCATTGCTAATTTCGATAATTGCAAAACTCTCTTAACTAACGAACCGATACTGGCATACCCAGATTTTGAGAAACCTTTCGAGCTGACAACAGACGCTACAATATTCGCGATCGGAGCCGTATTGTTACAAAATCAAAAACCGATACGTTACGCTTCAAGAACTTTAAATAACGCAGAGCAAAATTACCCGACAATAGAGCGTGAACTTCTTATTGTCTGGGCTACCAAACATTTCAGGCCGTATTTATTTGGAAACAAATTTAAAATTTATACTGATCACAGGCCGCTAATCTGGCTCAGAAATATCAAAGAACCGAATTCTAAATTAACGCGCTGGTCTATAAAATTAGAAGAATTTAATTTCGACATAGAATATCTACCTGGTAAAGTGAACAAGTAGCAGATGCTTTATCCAGAATACAAATACACCCTACATCCGTATATGATTGATTAAACACTCCTGAACCACCATCATCTAGTGCAAGTATGATACCTCAAACAACTGATACACCAGACCTCAGCGAAATATTTACCATCCCCGAAATTATTTCACCTAAAATGCCTAAACAACCTATAAAAATACTATAAAATATTATACTAAAAACACCAGAAAAGTCGAATTTTGAAACACCAATAGGTCATCCAATCACATCTTCATTATATAAAGAATTAGATCAATTGATAGACGACACCTTAAGTCAAAAGGACGAAGAATCAATATGTAACACGGTCCATTCCCAACAAACGTCTACACCCTTTATTGATATTTCAGAAAACCTTTGCAACATCACTACAATCAAATTGAATTTATTGTAACAACAATGCCTAAAACTATTAGAAAAACAGAATATGACGTCAACAAACACTACGCAGTATTTGTTAATAAGAATAACAAAGACCAAGTTTTTACAAAATTACTTTTAGAATACTGTCAACCAAAATTGAATTACTATTGCTATTTCCCAACTGACGAATTATATCTAGATTTTTGAACATTTTTAAAAGACGTGATGAACGAAAATACACCTAAATTTCACAGGTGTACTTCCCAGGTCAATTATATATTAGACCCCGAAGATCGAAAGATACGAATGCAAAATTTTCACTTAGGTAATACAAATCATCGTGGAATTCAAGAAACATTAGCTCACCTACAAAGACATGTCTTCTGGAAAGGCACGACCAAAGACATTCAAAATTTCATAAAATGCTGTGAAATTTGCAAAACAGAAAAATACAACGGACAACCTAATAAGCAACCCCTACAATTGACTATTACCAATAATAGACCCTTTCATACTTTACATTTAGACATTTTCCAGATTAATAAAACAAAATTCCTAATAGATTCGTTTTCCAAATACGCGCAAGCTTATCAGTTGAAATCCGCAAATTTAATCGATGTAATCGATAAACTTTTTCTTTATTTTTCTGCATATACAACTCCTAAAAATTTAATGAAAATATATTTTTAGATTTTCTAAAACTACATAATATCAAAATTCATGTAACTACACCCCATCACCATGAATCCATCTCAATCGTCGAAAGACTCCATTCCACAATAATAGAACATTACACACTCTTGAAAAACACATAAAAGAATACCTTACTGTATTTTAGCATATAATCACAATATCCATTCAAATTTAAAGTATACCCCTTTTTGAAATTGTATACGAACATACAGACAGTTTAACTCCATTCGAATTAAACAACGATAGATTTTATGATATTTATATCAACCATCATAAAAATACAATGAACGCTATTTACGACGACTTACATGACAAGCAAAAATCAACTAAAGAATTCAGAAACCTGAAAATCAATAAAATCAGAAAACATGTAAAATTTAAAATTAACGGCAGAGTTCTTATTAAGTCCAATGAACGTAACAAGAAACTCCCAAAATTCCTAGGACCATTTGAAGTAGTGCAAGTTTTAGAATGAGATAGATATGCTTTAAAAAATATTAAAAATAATAATGACATAGAAAGGCATGTTAATGAATTATCGCTATTTACAGAAGCCCAATCAGTTTCACCTTCTGGTTCATCATCTTGTGGTGTTCATCCCACTGTGACATGACTGTAACAGACTAACACGACAATCCAGGACTATATCCCCATAATTTACGTAATGCCTTACTGAAAACATCCGATTGGATTATATTCAAAATTATAGATTATAAGCCGTTATTGGATAATTACGAAATTATTAAAGCTAACATTATTAAAACAATTAACTTATTACCAAATAAAAATTTTGTTATTGGACACCCAAAATTAATAGAGGACATTATAGTAGATCATAATAATCAATTGTTGATATTACAACAATATTTAATAAAAACTGACCAACTGATTTATCAGTTATTCCTTACCATAAATTTTAAAAGAACTAAGAGAGGTTTAATAGACGGAATAGGTAGTATATTTAAATTCCTCACAGGAAATTTAGATGCTTCCGACGGACAACGTTACGACGAAATAATAACTAAACTAGCCGAAAATGACAATAACGAAAAAATAATATTAAAGGAACAAGCTCAAATCCTTAACGATACAATCTCAACTATAAACCATTTAGTTAAAAATCAAAATTTATTAAATGAAAGGTTAAGTAAAATAACGTCAAGTAATGAAATCATTGTCAAAAACATAGCCAATCTTTCACTTAAAAGTACATTGAACGAAGCGATCCAATCGCTACAAGTACATTTATTGATTTATGGCTAGAATTAGAAACATCCATTACTTTTGCTCGAAACCATCAACTTCATATTTCCTTGATAGATAATAAAGACTTACTCGACAATTTAAATAAAATATCGGCATCTCTCGATACAGCGTCAAAACACGCAAATACATTTCTTATAATTCCATACCCTGCTACCGTTGACACTTTACACTCATACGAATCAATAATAACAGTTAAAGCCTATCAAAAAGACACCATTATAACTTTCATTTTGGAAATACCTTTAATTACTCCAGACATCGATTATCAATTAAACCAATTAATACCTTCTCCTATTTATATTTCACACAAACAATTTAGGATGATTATACCTACTTATCAAACAATATTATTCAATAATAATAATAAGTATTCCAATCAATATCGATCACTGTAAATCCACTTCGACAAATCAATACTTTTGCTCACCGTCAAATAAACTCGAGATTCCCAACAACAAGCTTTGTGAAACACAGTTATTAAACTTTGATAAAAACCAAACATGTAAACCTTTTGTATTGGATTTGTTGACCACAAAAATTTCCCAAGTAAATTTAAACACATGGTTAATTAGTACTGCCGAAACAATTGTACTAAATATTAATTGCCTACAAAATACATATCGTAAAAAAAATATTTGGTTCTAAAATTATTCATATTACATCCGATTGTAATGTTGTTATTAACAATCAGGAAACACTGTTTTATATGAAATCACCGACAACTAAAGTTATTAATTTAAAGTTACCCCACATTAGTGGCTTAAAAATATCACAATTAGATCACGTAAATATTTCCAAATTAGATTTGTCCCCTATAGATATCCATAATCTTATAAGTAATCAGTTGAAATTATCCGAACAAACGCAATTAATTGATATACAGATATGTCATATAATACAAATTTGAGTATTGCTTCTATTATTATAATTGCTTCTGTTGCAATTCTAATTATTAGTGCTTTTATATGTATGTACCTTAGACGTAGTATATTATTAAGAAAATTATCGCTTTATTTGTCAAATGTTAACAATTTTCCGAAAGAATTATTAGAATCTAAGATTTTACCTTTCCCAGGAAATGTTAAACCATCTTAGGCGGGAAGAGTTATGTAATACGAACCGATGACATTGCAAAGATAGCGTTATCTTTCTTCGTAGAATAAGAGTAAGCTTAGAAACTATAATAAGGTGTGAAATGTAAATTCGTTTTTAGTCTGAATTTGTAATCTAGTTACTTCACGACTCCCTTGAATGTCAAAATAAAGTTTTTAAAAAATATTTTTACTTTTATTGAAACTTAATTTGCTATCTGGGCCTGGATGTGAATCTTTTACTTGCATTAGAGCATCGTGCAATTCATGTATAGTAATTTCTCTGTTGTAGGGTTAATTTCCGTCGGGAGGTGTACTTAAAGGTTTTTTCTCTTCTTGGAGTTTTGTTTCCATAAATTTAACCGAGTAGTGCTTGGAATTCGATATTTCAGCAAAACAATTTCCCAATATGTTTACGATTTCCTTCTGTGACGTTTCCGTGCCTCTTATCGTATCAAGTCCTGTGATCTTAAACGTCTAACCTTTCCCATTAATTCTATTTATTTTTTCCCAAACTTCTTTATTTGTGGTGGAGGTGTTTATTGTTTAAAAAAAGCAGCACATGACGTTTGTTTACTTTCCTTGATAATCCTTCTAGCCTGAGCGCGTAATTTATTGAACATTGTTAGGTTTTCTATTGTTTTATTTTTCCTGTATCTGTTAAATGCTGTGTTTTTGGACTTTATTGCTATCTTGCAATCGTCGTTAAACCAGGGTACTTTATATTTACGTTCTATTGGTTTTAAATAAGTAATTGGTGCTTTTGGGGCATTTATGATATTGGTTGTAAAATCCTTGACCATTTCATTTATATTCATATCTGGTGATATATTAGCCTCGTGTTGATTAAGGTATATGCAATATTCATTCCAGTTTGCACCTCTAATATTCCATCTAGAGGTCGATGTGTATGTACTTTTGAATAAGTCGGTTTCAATTTTAATTGGAAAGTGGTCACTACCATATAAGCTAGATAATGGGGCCTATGTAAGTTTTGGTGTTATGCTTGCATGACAGAAAGCTAGATCAATCGCAGAGACCATGTTGTTTGCCGAGTTAAAGTGAGTTGATCTACCATCATTAAGTAATGTGATATTATCCGTATCACATATTTTTTCCATGAGTTTTCCTTTGATATTTGTATTTTCACAGACCCAAAGCGGTTTATGCGAGTTAAAGTCTCCAGTTACTATGTACGGAATCGGTAACTGACGTACTAAACTCTCTATTTCGCGGTATTCTAGCTTGTAATTTGGTGGTATGTATACATTACAGATGGTCCATTTTTGGGATAACCATACTTGAATTGCAACTGCTTCTAACTTACCGTTTATTTGTAGTGGTAACGAATGTATTTCTTGTTTAACAGCTGTAGTTACTCCTCCACTCGGTATGTGCTATAGATAGTATATCCCTTAATATACGCAGGGTGTGATTCTTTTAGACGTGTTTCCTGTAAACATAAAATGCTGGGTTGGTGTGCTGATAATAGATTTTGGATATTTTGTATGCGTTTGAAAAAAACGTTGCGGTTGAACTGGATTATTGTAATATATTTAATAAGTGCTATCGGAGTAATCGCAAAACGAGGATTCTGCAGGGGTAGTGTCAAACTCTTCAGTGCCTTGTTCCCTGTATAATTGTTTATTAATGTTGGAGATTATTCTGGTAAATATATATTTAATTTTACGGTGAATCAAATAGGCGTGCAGTTCTTTTAAGGTGGTTAATAGTTTGTCCGTATCATTTGTGAATTTATTTGCTTAATAGATTTGTTGCATGTTTAATTTCTTTTATGAAGGAGTCTAGTTCTTCGTAGTTTAGGTTGTAACGGTTAGGATTATCATTTATTTGCTTTTTTATCGGTTCTAGCATATTTTCTAATGTAGGTTGTTCTGAATTCCATAATTTTAGCTTTTTCGGCTTTTGGAATACTTCCGGTTTTTCCTTGTCTTTCCGAATTCATAGAATTTCTTTCTTCGCTGTGTACCTGTGCTATAGTTGATACTACATTTAGATTTGGGGGGATATTTTTAGTATTTTCGTGTTGTAGTATTTCCTCGAAGGTCTCTACGCTTGTTAGTTCAGTGTTTGTCGAACTAGGAGGATAAGGTCTTTTTTGCTTATGTCTTCTTGCAGTTGAGGGAATTCAGTATTTTTAGCTGTGCAGTTTGTAGATAATTGGCCTATTTTTTTACATATAAATCATCGTTGTTCATCCAATTGTATAAATATACGATATTCATCTCCGTCATAATTTATTAATAAAGAGTCTGGTAAATTTGTGGATTCTTCGAGTACCACGTAAATGTAGCGTTGGAAACTTATGATGTGACTGTATTCAGTCTCTGGCATTCCAGCTCTAACAAAGTGGACAGGTGAGATGACTTTAATGGTTAGTTTTGATATTGCCTCTGCTGTAGTTTCATTTGGTATTATTGGATGTACGTTAGATATTATCATTTTTTTTGATGGTGTAATTAATCATCTAATAATTATTCGGCTTCCTTCTATTATTATGTATTCATGTTTTTGGATAATACTGTCCACTAGTTCCTTGGATGAAAAATATATGCATATACGTTCATTAGAAATTCTTGACGCCGCCATTATATTTATTGGGTTGCTCCATGTCAGATGATGATGATGATGGGTTAACTAACTTTCCTATACTGTGTATATATAATCCATTCACGATTGATTTGCCATCCAACAGGCTATGGAAATCTGGGGGAAAGCGTGGTATCATTGAAATTTGTCAATTAATTAAGTTGGGTTATGTTAGTTTTTCTTGATGGAGGTTATGTTTTTTGAAAGCAGGCAATGTTGCCAGTGGAGCTTGTTTGTTCATTTAACGTCCGCCTATTTCTGCTCAATATTGGTTTATAATACTTAGATATAATAATGATTTCATTATAAATAAAATAATAACCATAATTTAAATGTTGTCGTAACACATACAAATACATATTGCTGTTCTTTTTATACGAGAATTCTGAACTCAATCGTATGTATACAGAGCATATTCCACGCCATTCTTTGTTGTCCTATATTTAGGTCTTGCAGCAAATTAAGAAGAATGAACGTCCATGCCGCTCATGTTTCAAATTGATATTATGGTAGTCCAGTGGTTGACTGTTTGCCTCTGGTGCTAAGAGACCCAAGTTCATATTCCACTGAGGTCAGTGTTTTTCTCGGGCGAGATAAAAACTGTAAAACACTAATTCACAATTTAGATGCCAAAAGAATATCCTCTACCCTATTCCACCTTCATGCTATCACTAGAAGTATCTGAATCATCGGCACCCTCCGATTCTGAATCAGATTCCCCAATTGAAATAATGAAAGGAGGAATATTTTTAAACGATAGATTTCCCATATGTTTTGTCCAGTCTTCCGAAATAAGTTTTTCACAATGCTCACAGAAATTTTGCCACATGTCGGGGGTACATTTTGAAAGAGCCTCACGCCATAAATTTGCAACCTTGTCTTTCGATTTTGGCTGCGAATTTATGTGCTTATTGTAATAGGTCTTACAAAACCCCCACGCCATTTCAATTGGATTGTATTGACAATGGTATGGAGGCAATCGAAGAACCTCATAGTTGCGCTTTTTCAAAATTTCGTCAGTTACGTATCTTTTATTTCCGTCTGCTGTAAAAGGTTTAATTAACTCCCAAAGTTTTTTCTTAGTAATTTTGCCCTGAATTTCGACATTGTGGTGGTTAACCAACCATTCCTGCAATACACCTTTTTTGCAGGAAAATGTGGGCGGCTTGTCAAACTGCACTGAATGATATGGTGCGTTGTCCATAACCACGACAAATTTTCCTTGCAACTTGTCCAAAGCAGGAATCAGCTGATTAACCAACCAATTTTGAAAAATTTCCCCATTCATAGTTTTATGATAGTCCCTGTCGTTGTTCTTTGAGTCTAGTAACATGTCGCACCCTTCCAAAAAAGCCTAAATTACATCCCGCATTCAAAATCGTGAACCTCTTCCCCTCGCTTTTAATTTTGGCTGGGTTACTTTTAAGATCGGTTTCGTGTACCCATTGACGACTCGCGGATCCATTTTGGTAGATCCACGTTTCGTCTAGGTACACGAAAGTCACATTTTCACTAGAATTTTGATATTGGAGAAATTGTCTCAAAAATTTAATTTTGGATGGAACGACGTGTTTTTGTTCACATAAAATTTTGCATCCATTCACCATTTTGTGTTTGTAACCCATTGATTTAATAATTTTGAATAAAGTAGTCCTGCCCCTTTGTATTCCAAGTTTTCGCGAGAGTCAGCCA
>JABXWE010009175.1:0-20174 GCA_014611495.1 Limonius californicus | reverse complement strand
ACCTGACACTGTGCTGTACTGTAATAATATTATATTTCACTCCCGGTCTTTATCGAACCGCGCGGTTTGTCGATAAAAATCGCTCCCCGATCATTCAAAACCGCTCCGCCGGCACACCGCCGGCTTCCCGCTACCTCACCGTTATCGCTCCGTAGCGCACTCTGAATCATCCCATTAAAATGTACGCAGAGCGATTTGTGAGCGGTACCGCCGCGGTTTTGAATCCGCTCCGCTTCCGCTCCGCTTCCGCTCCGCGTCCGCCGGTCTGAATCAACCTTTAAGGTCTATTCAGACCGGCGGACGCGGAGCGGAAGCGGAGCGTGAGCGGTTTGGTAGCGGAGCGGAGTGTTGGCGGATTTTAGATTGATAGGCATTCATACCGAAAGCGGTAGTTCGACGACGAGGTTGGTTTGGTACGGCGTTCAACTTATAAGTTAAATAGTTAAAACAATATTTATTAAAAGGTTTCTGAAGATGTTCTCAAGCAGTTCAGACAGCTCCGATAAAGAGTTATTAGACGTATTAGTGGTGATAGCCTCCGAGAATGGTACCACCAAAAAACGAAAACGTCTACGAAGACATGATATTCCGTCCACGAGATACGTAGATGGAGAGTTTCACATACTATTTAAAGAACTTCTAAAAGACGACTCCAAATTTTTTGAATATTTTCGTATGCCAGTAGATAAATTCTATGAACTGTTAAACTTATTAAGAGATCATATACGAAAAAATGATACAAATTATCAAAAATCTGTACACTTACACACCCGTATTTTCAAAATCGGGATTTAAATATATCGATGGCGTATATTGTAGAACATCATTAACATCAGGGGTTGAAGCGCTGGAGGGGTATGATGAGGAAGGGGATGTTATAATTGTTTTAGGGGAAGTACAAGACGTGCAAGGCGTAGAAACTGTTGATGTTGTCTGTTTTAAATATTCTAATTCATCGTTAGAAATAATGTTAAACAATTTAATTTTAGTTTCAGCGTGTAGGGTGGGTGGAAACATTTTAACTGTATTGAACATACTTAAAATAATTGCTTGAGAGCTTCATTTTCTTCGTTGTTGTCCTTTTTCTTTTTAGTTTTTTTCTTTTTCCCCGAGGTATGTAACCAGAAGGTTTGAAGCAGATTCTTTTTTTTTTTTGTTGGATGTGCCTTTTTCTAGAAGGCGTTTGTTTTTGATTTTCACCAATCCTTACGTTCGTTACTGCTTCTTTTTCTTGTTCTTCTGCTTCTTCTTCTCCTTTTTCTTCTTCCTCTTCCAGGGACTCATCAGGGGTAACGTTTTTGCCATATTTCTTCCTTCAATTTTGTGTTGGAGTATGCCGGCAGACTTAAATCATAAACCTCTTTTTTAAACACCTGCATCTGACACTGTGCTGTACTGTAATAATATTATATTTCACTCCCGGTCTTTATCGAACCGCGCGGTTTGTCGGTAAAAATCGCTCCCCGATCATTCAAAACCGCTCCGCCGGCACACCGCCGGCTTCCCGCTGTCTCTCCGTTATCGCTCCGCAGCGCACTCTGAATCATCCCATTAAAATGTACGCAGAGCGATTTCTGAGCGGTACCGCCGCGGTTTCGAATCCGCTCCGCTTCCGCTCCGCGTCCGCCGGTCTGAATCAACCTTATTTATGTGATTGTAGATTCTTTATTTTCTTCTCTACGTAGGCATTGTGCTTGTCGGCACTTTTATCAAGCGCTATCCATTTACTACGGCTGTGTTTAATGGCGCTATTCGGGAGGCGTTATTTTGACCCCCAATCGAAATAATAATATTATAGTTAGTAAACTGTTTTCTATACCTTCTATACCAAGATTTGTGCAACAAAAATAAATGTAATTCAGCATTCATTCAGTAAACCCAAAGTTATTTTTTTGGGAACTAAAGCACGAAACATAGATTACCTGAATGGAAAATAGGAATAAAAAGATTATAAATAAACGCTAGGGAAAGTCGAAACAGCAGTTTTCTTTAATTATACAGAGTGGGGAATTTTTCGATGCTTACCATTGGAATTACGGAAACGGAGAGACGAGGCCGCTTAAATTAGAGGAAAGTTGTGCTTTTTCATGATGATCGAGGATCCGAAAAGAAATGCTGGATATTTTGGTTCGTTCGTGATTTATTTTATTTATTTAAATTTTCTAGACCTTCTAAATTTCAAGCTGCGATAGTCAATCTTTTTATTTCTTATGATAGCTGTATGAGATTCAAAATTGGTAAAATCGCGAATGCCTTGAAGAACAATTGAAATAATTATTAAAGTGATAGATTGTAACGATAACTGCCATTTAAACTTCTTCTCACAATCTAAAATGCCTTTTACTTCATTCCGAGGCAAACTATACAAAAGGTAGTCGGCCAAATGTGTTTGACGACTAATCTCTGCATCATAAATAACGGCGCGCTTTGAAGAATTTAAATAATCAACTGGTGTTCTTGAATTTGTTATTTAGTTATCGTTAGACCAAAACATTATTGTTTCAATTGTTCTTCAAGGCATTCGCGATTTTATAAATTATTTACATACATTTTTTTAATTAAACAAGCTTTTTGAAAATAAAAGGTTATGTTGGTTACCAATTAGAAAAGCTAATTGTTGTTTGGGTCTGATCGTGTGAAAATCCGTTTGGCGGTCAGAAGATATGAAAAAGTTTATTATCACAGCTTGAAATTTTGAAGGCTTACAAAATTTGAACTCGTATCTCTTACCGTTTTCGAGATACCAATGGTGGGCAAGGCAACATATCTAAGATAAAGTGAGCAGATTATCAAAACAATGTTGAAAAATAACGTAAAAAAATTCACTAAGGCAGTGAAAAATAAGATAGGGGAAATTTATGTGTAAGGCATAATTTAGGGTATTTCTTTCGCCTTTTATTACAAGATAGAATCCTCTAGCATCATACAGCGTACAAATCCACTATCAAGATTTAATGATTCATCTAGTTGCCATAAAAACAGAACAGTGCCAATGCAATCAATTTATTTTATCATACTAAATGTATTGCCTTCCACATTGATTGCAGGTCGCATTCCAGCGTTCAGTTAGATGGCTCTAAGACTGAGGACGTACAGGGAAAGGAATATAATGGTGTGCTGAAGTAAAAGGCTACATCCGACGGTGAATATTCAGATCTATTTGGGATTTCCAAATCTCCACTGTTAGATTTTTTTTTAATTATTTAGTTATTTCTCCTTCGTAATCGTTCTTGATTTTCCTAATTGACGTAATCGCAGATTATATATAAGGGCACCTATCACCTGTACTGTAACGTCTCGGAGGACCCTGTATATTATGTACGTTGTGTTGTGTTTCTTATTCTTTTTTATGTAGTAACCGGTTCGAAATCTAAATAGCTGAACTTGAGAAATAAAACGCTGGAGAGGTTTAAATCATTTATTGTGTAAAAATACCACCTCAAGGCCAAAACTGCGGCTGCAGGCCGAATTGCCATTCTTTACCCTCGGTATTCACCTGTACAGACTAGGGAAACTGCAGAAAACCTAGTCAGGGTAATATATGTTGTAAATTAGCTTGCGGGAGTTAAAGAAATCCCCCCGCCCTTGATTATTGCTCTCAACACACCTGGAGGAAATAGGAAGGATTGTAACCTGGTGGAAAATCATACAGGGGCGCCGGTCAAGCCAGAGCGCTCCACTGAAGGCGGGATAAGGATGCATCGTCGAGGGAAAATCCTACGGGGGCGCCGATCAAGCCAGAGCGCGCTACTGAAGGCGGGGTAAAGGAAATGGATTAATTCGCAAGGAAAAATCTCGCAGAGTTGAGACTATTTTCAAAACGCGTGGGTGATTTTGAAAATGATGTGCTTCGATGAATGAGTATATAACAATTTTTCTACTTTCAACAGTTCGTCCCTATTTATAGTAAGAAACTACGTGACCAAAACAAATTTACGACTTCTTGAAAAATAAGTTTCCTAACTGAACCTTGAAATTTAATACAAATAATTTAATAGTTCTGGGAAATCTAATCAGAACTGCTCCAAAATCTATCAAGTGGGCAAGCTTAACTCACAAGAATATTCACCCATACAATAAATTACAAGAGATTCTAAATACTGCAAGTTCCTAAAATTACGAAAATAAATTACAAAATAATATTGCCAAGTTAAGATATGTGAATACAAAAACTGTTTATAAACATCCTGACCCTCAAACTCGGGACCGCGAAGAACTGACCTAATATTGCGTAATCTTACTATACTACTACACTAGTTTCAGTATACCTACTCCAATTTCTCTTACTATTACAGTGCAAAGGACTCGTAAAAACGACTTTGGAGACTAGAGACCCTGTTTTAGAAAAAGAACATAATCATCCGGCCGGTCAAGAGATGGTTATGTTAACAAGTGTGTTCAAAACATGAACGAGCGTGCCAAGAACAGTTTATCGGACCCCGGTCAGATATTTGCTGATGCTGTGTCCTCGTTAGAAAATAGTACCCGAGCTCTAATGCCCTGAGAAGAATACATTTTCCAAAAGTCCAACTACTTTGGAAGAGTTGGTGATAGCAGGCATAGTTCACATTATTAAATAAATGCATGTACAGTTTCGGTTGTCAAAATTTCACAGGTTGCTATTAATTTTTCCTGTTTAAAATAGGTGAACGGTGCACTACCGGAGAACCACAACCTCAAAGATTCCTTTTGAACGTCAATGGACCAGAAGCTGCGGAAAGAATAATAGTTTTTGCCACGGATGCCTTTCTAAATCACCTGGCGGTGCCTCAGAGTGGTACTTAGATGGAAATTTTCCCTTAGCATCGCAACATTTTTTGCAATTATACATAATTCGAGTTCCTGTAGGGGGAATATTTGTTACAGCAGTATACTGTTTGTTAGAGAAAAATACGCAAAACTCCTATGAGTCTATGCTGCGAACAATAATCAGCGAATGCGCAGAAAGACAACTCTACCCAGATCCAATCACCGTCAACATGGATTTCGAAAGCAGGCTGTGAAAATGATACTTGGAGAGCGTATCACCATTCGGGGTTGTTTTTACCACCTGTATCAAAATACCCACCGAAAAGTACAGCAACTTGGATTAGTCCGCAGGTACAAAGATGATCAAGATTTTATCATTTCTGCGGTATGCTGGATGGGCTAGTGTTTCTATCACTAGCTGATATACAGACTAGAATGCGTATTTAAAAAATCATCAACCAGACGCTGAAAAAGATCATCTTTTAGATTATTTTGATAACATCTATGAGAATGGTACATTCCAGAGAGTTGGTAATCCCGACATCGCCAACGCTATGGTCCGGCTACGCAAAATTTCACCATTGTTTCAGCCAGAAACTTGGAACGTTCATACAACAACTTTAGCCGGAGGAGAAAGAACCAACAATCAAACTGAGGGTTGGAACAACCGTTTCTCAAATCTAGTTGGACGAGACCATCCCACTGTGTGGGTTTTAATAAATAAAATAAGGCCAGAACTTGCCACAGACGACACAAAATTGCAACAACACAATCTAGGAGCGTTGGAAAGAAAGAAGAAGCGGCCTAGGTATCGAATACTGCAAGACCGCTTAAAGTCACTGTGTGAAGAGTATATACAAAATGAGAGAACTCTACCGGATTTTTTATGAGCAATAGGTCACAATACAAGATTCAGACCCGAATAGATTTTTGTACATGTTTATATGCATATTATACGATTAATTGTTACTTACGTTAGATCAAATAAATCTATATAAATAAGTAAATTAGAATTTTGTTTAATTGTGTTATTTTAATTCGTTTTTAAATAATATGAATAGGAAATTACTGTGCATCAAAATAAGAAGAAGAATAAAACAATTGAAATTAATCAATAACTTTTTACGTTTGGCGAAGTTTCAGAACGTTCACGGGCTAGCCACAGTTTGTTTAATTACATTATTTATCTTTCAACATAACGCATAATACCACATAAATGCTAATGGCGGGGGCCAACTTTCCAGGGGCTAAATTTCCTGGGAGCCAATTTTCCGGGGGCTAATTTACCAGTTACCGCGGCTTCAATCCACGTTCCCCATTTGTGGCTGTAAAGGGTAAGGGAACACCCTTAAGCCCTTCTTTGTAAACTTCGACGCGAACTGGTGATTTTAGGAATACCTTCTTCTCATTATTAACTACTTTATTCACCAAAGGAAACTCGCCTCTGTTTCGGCCACTGTATTCGTTGCATGAACCAAACAGGTCACTTGAATTAAGTATATTAGGAAAAAAAACTTTAGGTTTTCTCCAGCTTTCGCCATGTATGTAAACGTGAAATCGTCAAATGGCTGGTTTTTCGAGTTTGTTTAAGCAAACTAAAAGGCTGGAAGAAGAATTTCCGTTCAAGACACCAACAATATTATTCGCAATATATTCCTTCCTTTGGCATCAGTGGTTATAATATAATTAATTTTAATTTACAGAGTTGTTTATCGCAAAGACAAAGCATATCGCGATTTAAAAATGTTATCTCAGATGTGTTTTACAACCGGCTAGTTAATCAAAGCTATTTCAATGAAAAATTACTAAAATAAAATAAATATATTCAAAATGCTATCAGTTGTTACGCAAATTAAAATAATTACATGATAACCACCCTGCTCAGTTATTTAATGGAACCAGATTAAAACAGACGCAGCATGAAATTTCTAATCCTTGTGTTATTTAGTACTTTTGTATATTTAAACAGTTCTGCGGAAGATGTTCCCAAAACGAGATCGCCTCCAAGTAAAAATTTTGTCAACGATGAGCCCAACAAAGAACCTTCCTGGAAAGAAGAACACTGGATAGAAGTGCCGTTGGATCATTTCAACCTCTTTGATAACAGGACGTGGAAAATGGTAATATTTAGTAGCAGCCAAATGTCATTCTTCATTAATTTTAGAATATTTAGAGGTATTTCATTAACGACGAATTCTTCCAAGAAGGTGGTCCCCTGTTTGTGGAAATTGGAGGTGAGTGGACCGTAACCGGACGATTCCTTACACGCGGGCAGTCCTATACACTTGCCAAAAAACATCATGGATTTCTACTTGCTACGGAGCATAGATATTATGGAAAAAGTTTACCGTTTTCTACGTAAGGGAAACCCAGTCAAGCAAAACTTTATTTAAACCTCCATGCAAATTAATTTTATTTTGCAGTGATTTTTCAAAAGAAAATCTTCGGTATCTTCAGATAGAGCAGGCATTGGAAGATAAGGTGTATTTGATCGAATACTTAAAAGCGTCAACACCGGGTCTTCAAAACAGCACAGTTGCTGTTCATGGGTGTTCATACGGAGGGATGTTAGCAACATGGTTGCGTTCGAGATTTCCTCATGTTGTAGATATTGGTTACGCTTCAAGTGCACCTTTGGGCGTTGGGTTAGATTACCCAGGTAAGGTACCTAAGCTATCATTCCTCAGTCATATGTTACACTTTTCGTGCTTAATTTAACAGAGTATTACGAAGTTGTTCATGATGTTTACGCCAACGTAAGTGGAAGTTGTATTGACACAATAAAAAAAGGTTTCAATGATACTCAAACTTTACTAAAAACCAAGGATGGACGTAAAACGGTGAGGAATACATTGAAGTAAGTTTAAATTGAATAATATCTGCTCAGATAAAATAATTTCAAATTTTAGAGGTTGGGATTGTGGTGACATCGACTACATGGGTTCTAATGAAATTATTTGGAAAATGATAATGGTTCTGAATGTTCAGTATGATTCAGTTCAATATGAGGATATAGGGTGTCTTGTCATGGCAATGGACACCGATGATTTGACCGATTTTGAGAGACTGGCTAATTTTATTATCCTCAAATCTAAAGATACAGGGCGTTGTTCTTCCAGTGATTTTAACGAAGAAAAGTTGCTTATGTGTATGCTTATTAATCCTTAAGATTTTATCTTCTTCATAACAGTACAATTTTCAGGGACCGCATGGCTTTACCAAGTATGTACAGAAGTAGGTTTCTTCCAAACGTTAAACAGTAAAAATTCTCGCCATCCGTTCGCAGTGGACCGATCTCTCGAAGAATCAGTGGAAATGTGTGTAAGGCTGTACGGAGAAGGGTAGGTTTTTGTAATAAACCAATTGTAACGGTCAGTCATAATCGAATTTTGCAAAAGGGTAACGGAAGAATTAATAAAGACTGGAATAGAAAGAACGAATCGTAGATACGGAGGGAAACATCCCCGAATTACAAAGCTCCTAACCGTGCATGGTACCAGCGACCCATGGAGAGCACTTGGAAAATCAGAAGAAACTGATCCAGATGCGCCTGTTATTATAGTGAAAGGTGCACTTGATTTTATAGTTTTGGCTTATATATAAGATTAAAATTAAAACTTTACAGGATCTCACTGTGTTGACGATTCTACTAGAAGTGATGACCCACCTGATGTCATAAAAAGTAGAGAAAATATTAGAAACATTTTATCAAATTGGATAGAAGAAATAGAACGTAACAAAAAATAAATGTTAGAATAATACACATATAAATAATACAAAAATGAAGTAATATAGAAGTACAAAATATATTCTACCTATCTATAAATGTAAACGAAAATGTAAAATTGCTGAATTATTACATAAAAATGCTTTCCCTTACAAATTTTAAACATTTATTGAACATTCGTCTTTAAATAGTGGAATTCAGGTAAAGAAATTTTGTCTAGTAGTAGGAAATATTAAAAGTCATTAGGAAGTTCAACAACGTTTTGTTTTAAAAATTCATCGTAACAACTGTTAAATATGAACGGTCGCTACCAATGCTGTCGTGACTTCAATCATATAATAATGGCGAGGCTCTACACGAAGGAGTTTGGCCTGCAAGGCAGAAGGTTTGAGCTTCCGTATCCTTCCACCCGGTTGTCGTGTGCCACATTCATGACACATGGTGATGTGGTAGGCATCACGCATTCGTCATCCGCATGTTCATTGGAACACCGCATGTTGATTCGAACGCAGTTACCAGATTATTAAAATGAATGGGTAGGCCACCAGCCAGGCATAGAGTCTAGGATTTGAACTCCAAACAGTCCGCACCAGGGCCAGTGGTCTAGCCACTGGACCACACTGGCGCTGATTGCACTTAGACTATTCGGAAAATCGACACCAAGTGTCCGGAGTAAACTGTAATGGTGTTTCAAAAACGAGTGTATTAACATACTAAGCATGACCATACATCCTATTCTGGAAATCGACTCCAAATGTTTGCTCAATCTGAAAGATAGAAACAGGAAAGGCAAAAGAAGAGTAACCCGTCAGTAAAAGAGAGGGAAACAATATAATGTTTGTTGAAAAAAAAAAGATAATTGAATCATTAATTTTTTAAGTTTGTAATGGTATTATTGCAAATACAATCGATTTTTTTCGCAAAATTATGTGTATTGTGCATTTCTAAATTCAGCTTCTACCACTAGTTTTGATAATTGTTTTTGTGATTCCAACTGACAGTAGATGCAATTAACAAGGGTAACAATCTGCTAAATATGTATTCGCTTTTTTTTAGATTAGATTTTGTTTGGTTAACCATAGTACTTTGTATTATCAATATACGCACAACCCAATTTATATAAAATCACCCAGTATTTCTTACTAATAAAAAGAAATTTATGAAAACTTATTGTGGAGATAAGAGATGAAGGTTTTTGTTGGAAATAAGATAACTAATTGATAAAAGCTGATCACGTGCACATTGAAAAATTTTGTTATTTGTCTCCAGTAGTAAAATCTAAGTGTCAGAGTAAATTTAACATTGTGTTCAAAAAAGGTAATATACCCTACGTAGGTTTGTCAGATGTTCAGAGGGAAAGAATTGTTTCTCTTGTTGAGCAGGAAATGTCACAAAGGCAAACCCCAGCAACGGTGGGCGTCGCGCAGGGTGTTGTGTCATAAACCTATGCAAGATTTTTAGAATTGGAAACGCTCAAGAACACGCCACGACAAAGTCGTCGCAGAGTAACTAGTGATTGATAAGACCGGTTTTTAATTCAAATAGCTAGAAGAAATCCAACCTCTTCTCATCCGGAGCTCCAAAGGCAACTTTTACAGGCTACACGTCTTGGTATTTCAGTTGAAATAATACGAAACAAACTTCGCACTCGGAAATTTATTTAACAGGAGACAGTTTTCAGGGTTCCCGAGTTATCAAGGCAGAACAAAATTGATCGGCTAAATTGGTATCTGGAACACCAGGACTGGACAATTGAAGATTGGCAAAATATCCTTTTTTCAGATGAAACCAGAATTGGTCTGAGATCAGATGACCGTTGAATTCGGGTTATAAAGGTCGAGGCAGACAAGCTAGACTCCAAACTGCCAGATCTCTTCCAAGATATAAAGGAAGAACTGTAAAGTTTTGGGGAGGTATGATTATGTGAGGAAAAACTCAGTGGCGGCTCGTGAGTTAAGAAAGAGGGTGGGCACAAGAAAAAACTTACCTATTTTTTGTACTTAAAATCCATTCTCCTATTTTTCATGCTGGAAAAGGCGTCGATGAGTAGTTTCATCGGCCTCCAAAGCAATGAAATTTGCAGATTTAATTTCTTTTAATATTTCCTGCTTGTAAATTTGCAACATTGCATCTAGGAATTCGTTCTGAATAGTTCTTGAGACGCCTTTAAACACTTGTGAACCTTTCATATGTATTGCAAGCACAGCGTCTAATTCGGCAGCAAAGTTGATTAACCCTACATAAATTCCTGGATTTTCTAGCGTTAATGTTTCATCGTGACCTCGCAACGCCAGTTCAAAGGCGCCGCAAAATTTAATATACATAATTAACTGGCGCAAAATATGACGATTTTTTTCCACGTCTTCGTTGTACTTAATTTTATGTCGCAAATAAACACCCTCTAATTGTTCACGGATGTCCACTTTGCCTAAAACACTAAAATCCGTGCACGCATTCATGTGAGAAACGGAAGATTTGTGCTTCTTTGCCCTCTGTGTTTTAAATCATTCACCCTTTGCTTATTCCACGCACTAACCTCTTTCTTAAAAATTAAGCACATCAAACAAAACAGTTTATTTGTTACTGAACATCCGCACATCCAATCCCTCGTCTTTGAATTCACAAGCGCGATTGCGCGAAAACACAAAACACAAACGTTGACTTTAAATCGGGAACAATCTGCTCGGTGCCCCATTCGCCTGGTATATCTCCTACTTTAACTCCGTAATAAAGTTCCCAAGCTTTTCGTACAAGTGGGGTGAAAGTACGTTTTTGCGATTTAAAAGTTAGTTCTCCACACATAAAAAAAACTGCTATCATTATGAACACACTTGTTCTCTCGACTTCTGTCGGAATAGAAGCTTTCCACCCCGTGACAGTCTCCTGTGAACCGTTGCAAGTGATCGTCCTGTGCGGCGTCGAAGATTTTAGCATTGCCTAGGCACTGTACTTACTTGATAAATCACAGTCAATCACAGCACAGTAATATACATAAATCAAGTAAGTAGAACACAAACACGTTAGTAGCGACGTTTTGCGGCACGCCATAGGAAATGTAGTAACTTCATACGTCTGTAAATGCCTACTAATGTACAATATCTGATTTGGTGCGTACTTCTTGCATGTAATACACAGGAATGAACTTGTCTTAACCCGGTATATTCATCACTGCTGATACATTACTGTTATGTTATTTTCAAATTCGCTGCTTTATATGAATCAATTTCTTAATTTGTTTGCCGGTTCGTAAGAATTGGTAACGCTATTTTAATTGCCGTTTGTATATTGGATACAGTTTTGGTTACAATGCGTCTTTGAAGAATTGAGCATTGTAAGTTTTATTGGTATTTTCCGTCCTGAAATTTATGACCCAAGGGAGTCCCAGAGTTGTTCAAGGTTTTTCTTTGTAAGATATTTTCGCCATTGTTAAACAGTGCTAGTATTCAATAATTGTTTTTCGACTTCTCCCCGAAGGCCACAAGTGCTAAAAATCTTTCTAGAACATTTCATCATATGTCGAAATATGGTGCAATTTTGGGGGGAGAGTGGAGATTCCCGTTGCATTTTTAAGTCAGTCGAAGCTAGACCCTTAAGACAACGGACGTAACTTCGAATATCGTTTTCTTTTCTATCACGGCGCTTTTTGCTACTTCAAGTTTTACCGTATTATTGTTTGCTGTAGAGCAAAATTAAATCGACTTAAGTCGGATATATAATTAATAGCAGAATGTTCGCTTTGGTTTTGGACAATTAAAGATAATTGCTCCTGTCGATTCAGTTCGGATCTTTTGTGATGTGAAAAGAAAAAAAGGAAATCGTGTAAGTGTTTTGCTGGAATTTGTTTCGTTCCCGTCGTCCGGAAAGTCTCGTTTCTGTCTCCACGTTAACTCACCTAGTTGAAAGCAATTTGGCACTCTACAGGGACGTAATAGCTACATTTCGTTCCCACGCTGTCCCGAAGGACGTTGTCTTCCTTCTCTTTTTTGGAGCTGCAACCGGAAATCGCCGCTACATTGTGTCTGCCTCGTTTAAGCCATCCACCGAAATTCAAGGTAAACACCCAGTTTTTTGTGCAGTGTAAAATAAACCTTTTTTTTTTCTTGCGCAAACTTGCAAAATTTCACGATATTGAACTTGTTTTAGGCAACCTAAAAGCGATCTTCAATCGCCATTTATTTATTGTTGATTGTAAAAGATATTAATACTGTATTTTTCTTGTAAACTCTACGCCATTGGCCATACAGATTCATTAAAATATAAATATTGTGCGTCAACGGCGGCGAGCTTTGTGTTTGTTTCTTGAACGTTCAAATTTTGTTTGTAAACTCGTAAAAATGCCATTTCCTGTCTTTTCGTTTTGTATCGCAAATTCAATAATTTCATTATATGTGTTTTAAAATTTACTGCGTCTTTTATTTTTGTGTACTCTGTATTTGTTTGTGTAAAAATTTTGCAAGCTCCAAATATATAGGAGGAAGCACAATCACGGTAAGTTCCATTCCCGTAAGCTGTTGTTTTCTCGGCCTTCCGCGAGGATCTACAACCAGCTGGATTTCGAAGGTGGCGCCCACTTATTTTGACTTACCCTGTACGCAACTAAAGATTTTCTCCCATAAGCGATTTTCAAGAACTCCCCCTACTCCTCTGAGCTAAGCCGTAGGTCCTTTTCCATCAAGCTGGTTACGAATCGTCGAAAAAGCTTGATTGGCCCGTAACATTACACAAACTGACGCAATGTGCATAACGTTGCATACTTGGAATATATAAATGCTTGTTACTAAAAATTCGTGAGTGATAGGCAAATTCAGTTTTTAAATTCGTTTTTAGGGTGCGGAAATACATCAGAAAAGCCTAAAAATTTTCATGTCACAAAATATGTGTTTAAGAGTGTTATCGCAATCAATTGGAAACAGAGTAGTCCCATCATATAATGTAAAGCGATTTTGATCCATTGAGCTGAAAATTGTATTGTTTTGATACATACAAATACACATGAGTATGTGCCTTATATAATAGATCAATAGGGGCCGGGTTATTATCAGCGATGCCAACTAACTATTAAACCCTACTAATGTGCTGTCAAAATAAAGTCAAAGGCTAAAAATAAAACAGATTTGATCTAAATAATTCTGCTTAAACCTATAATCGAAAATTAAAGAAGTTGGACTAATAGATAATATATAGATAAAATCCACCTGATAAGCAGAATGAATCATTACAGTTAGTTGATTAATTTGACATTTTAAACCGGTGTTTCTTATTGTTCCTACGAAAACTCCCTGTAAATAAATAAAATTAAATCAATTCGTGGGGGCGTAATATAAATATCTTGATGCAATTATAGTTTTGAAAACTTTTTTTGTCAGTACCGTAAAGATCTCTAACATCGATCACTTTTCATCTGTAATAGGGTAATGCTGTTCTGCTACAAAAAATTGGTTAGAGAGCACAATCAAAGAGAGATGCACTTATACAAATTCGGCAGACAACGTGACACGTTATGTTTCCTTACGCAAAAAAACAAAAATACTTAAGACTGAAGAGATAGTGTCTATTGTATGGTTGGGTAATATTATAATGTTCCTCCTACACTGTTTTAAAGAAGTTGTATGATCGTCGACTGCCATTATTTGAGAATAGACATCACGATTGATGGCTAGAAGGGTGCAACTGCCAGTTTTTCTTTATTTTTTTTTTTCTATTTTTTTAAGTGGTAGCAAATATGAAAAAGTCCCGCATCCTCCCTATCAAGAGGGTAACCCGTAATATATCAACGTTTAGTCCTTTAGTTTTTTTTATTTACCTACCAGTACCTTTCTCTCTTGCCCCCCCCCCCGCCTTGGCGCCGATCAAATGAAAGTCAAGCTCTTTGGGGCTTTCTCCACTCTAACGCCAAATTAAAGTAAAACGTATACATATACATTCAGTTATTAGTGTAGATTGTAAGCAGTGATTTCTTGTTATAAAGTGCTTCGATTTGCGGGAAATAGAACTAACTATATTTTCCGAAAATCAAGCAACTTTTTGTTGCTAATTGTTTAGTAATTCAGTGTATTTGTGTTGTAAACTCAGCTGATATTGACTAGACTAGTCCGACTTTAGTCCTCCTTTGAACATTTTGGCGTGTAACTATATAAACCTTTTATTTATACCTTATATACTCGTTGTTTCTTAATGTATCGCTTGTTATATTTGTGTATTATCCTTTTTGTATGTATTTTGTGAGAAATACTTAGGTAAGAGGAAGCACAATAATGCAGGTTTGATTCCTCGTAAGTCCTTGGCCCTTTCACGAGGATCGTTGTTTAGCTATTTTGACTTGCCCCGTACATTGTAACAATCAAAACTTTGTTGTTGTAATCGTCTTTGGTGAAATCTAGATCCACCACGTATCTGTCAGTTTCTGAGTAACACAATAATAATTTAAGTAAAAAATCCTAACTTTTAAGTGACAATTTTAATAAAGAAATATCAACTATACATGGGCAGAAGGTAGAATTTTTAACTTATAGTTACGAAAGCTTTTAAAATAATTTTACCATAAAATATTGGAATACAAAGTTTCTATGACTATAACGTTCCTAAGTGTTGTTTTAGGGGTTAAGTACAGTCACCTGCTTCGTCCCAGGGATTCCCGATGGTCCCCCGGTCCCTTAACTGGGGCAGCCGGGATGCACTGGGTTCCCTGGCCCAACCTCTTAACTGAGGCACCTGGGTTATATCCCTAGATCTCCGCCCTGGGTTCGCTCAGGAGACGACACAGGGGGTGTTGACGCGTTCATACAGCAGTCACCTGGTGAAAACCAAGTGGACAGCCTTAGCCTCTCACACCCCAAGACTGGCGCCTGTGGTGAAGAACCACATCCTGCTAGAGGTGACCCTGCGTTGGCTGAAGGCGTCGGATCTAGACTAGGAAGTCGATAAACATCTCCCAAGCCAAGGTGTAAGCCATCGTGCCGAAGGCTGGATAATGCTGTCTTGAACGATGACCTTGGGGCACCAGGCAAAACCCCATTGTATTTGGCCTTACATCTGTGTAGGGGCTCCGCAGGTGCTGACCTACCCTTCCCCATTACTCGTGGGACTCATATGGACCTAAGTAATTTAAAAATTAATGTTTCAGGGGAACTTCCAACCGAAGAAAACCCTACAATCATAAGAGCTGGTACAGAGGAGGAGCCATTAGTGGATCCAAACTCTGCTTCTCCCATGGAACTAGGAGAGGAAGCTACGGCAAGCCTCCCAGAGTCAACCTCCCCAAATCCCCAGAAGGATAAGAAACTATCTGGGGCCCAAAGGAGGAAGATGAGGATACAGGAAGCGATAGCTGCTGGGGAACCCGTAAGACCCAGAACTCGCAAACCTAAAGTCAAGAAGGGTAAGGTGCAAACTGAAGCTGGGAGTACCCAACCTCCCGCATCAGAGAGCACCAAAATCCCTTCTGGCAAAAGAAATCGATCCGGATGGCAGCACCCCCTCCACAAGTGGGGTACAAACCACCAAGAAGAAGCCGAGAACCGACGCCAAAAGGGGAGAGGGGGTGCCTGTAATGGCAGAAACCTTCAGTGAAACCCTGAAGGCGCTAAAAATGGCAATCGTCTTAGAAAACTTCCCGGAAGAGAAGCTGGCGGAATAACAAGCCCAGAAAATCCAAACGGATCTACTGGAAGAAGTCCTGAAGTGTGCGGAGGGAACTGGGCCGCAATTCAAGAACTCCCACTTGGAAAAGGGCGCACTAACGATGACGTGCGCCAATGAGATGACGTCAGCTTGGCTAACAAACCAACTGACTGTCCTCAAACCACTAGAGGATTTAAACCTGAGGTTAGGGACAGCCAAAGCAATCCTGCGCACTACGAAAGTTCTGCTGTGGGTGCCTAAGCTGCTCTCGAAATCTAATCCCTCGGACCTACTAAAATTCCTGAAAACCCAAAACCAGGGGCTAAAGACACAGGAATGGCGAGTCGTCAGCAACCGAGTGGTACCATCTGGGCAGACACTGGTGTTGGAGATCGACGAAGAGTCATTGGCGTCTCTAAAGGGCAGCAAATACCAGGCTTTCCTGGGATTAACCCAAGTGACGTTCAAGCCACTCAACCTCCCGAAGGATGTTCCATCTCCTTCAGATAAACCTGCAGCACAGTAGGGGGGCCTCAGCGACCCTCTCACGTCTGCTAGCCTCTGGAGAGGTCAACATAGCCCTAATCCAAGAACCCTGGGTCTACAAGGGCAGGATAATGGGGCTTGGCGAAACTGGAGGTAAGTTAATCTATGATAGAACCGTAGAAACACCAAGAACCTGCATCTATGTAGGGAATGGAATTAATATCTTACCCATGATGGATTTCTGTTCCAGAGATCTATCCACGATAAGAATAGACCTTCAGTCACAAGGGAGCAGTGTGAAGCTTATAATAACTTCCGCTTATCTCCCATATGACTCGCCAACACCACCACCAACACCGGAGTTAGAGCGACTGGTGAACCACTGCAAAGAAACCAGAACTGAACTGTTGATAGGAGCAGACTCAAACTCTCATCACACAGTCGGGGGCAGCAGCAACACCAACAATAGAGGTGAGTCTTTGCTAGCCTTTATTTGTAGTAATAATCTGCATGTAATAAATGTGGGCAATGAACCCACCTTTGTAACAGCTGTTAGGAGGGAAGTTATAGACCTAACCTTAGGAACCTCTGAAACATGCAGGAAAACAACAAAATGGCATGTCTCTAGTGAGCCATCTTTATCGGATCACAGACACATTCGTTTTGAGATATCTGATATAGAAAAAACAGTGCTTATGTATAGGGATCCCAGGAGGACGGATTGGAACTCCTATAGGGTAGATCTAAAGGCGAACATCGAGGCCAACATAAACACAGTTCGCAATAACACCTTTGAAATTGAGGCTGTAGCAGACCAGCTACAAAAATCTATCTTAACCTCATATCAGAATAGCTGTCCACCAAGGAAGATAACCACCTATAAAAAGGTGGGGTGGTGGAACAATGAACTCGCCAAAATGAGGAACAATGCTAGGAAACTCTTTAACAGAGCTAAAGCAACAGGTGATTGGGACAAGTACTCCAGAGCCCTCACCGAATACAATAAAATGGTAAGGAAAGCCAAGAGGGATTCATGGAGGAAGCTCTGCCAGGATGTTGAAAACACATCTGTGTTATATGTTGTTGTTGGCCACGTGGTGTGTTATTCCAGTAGTAAATTAGTTAAGTTGTTGTTCTTACTTAATTTCGTAGGTTCACGACGACAGACGTAGATAATAATTAGACACGTTATTTATAAATTATTTATTAACACACTTTAATACAAGTCTTTCTAGTTGGTACTCAATTAGTCGCTAACAAAACGTAAGAGGTCGAGCATCCCCTAACCTGTGCTTATATAGCCAATCGGAGATGTTGTATTGCCAACTAAACTGTTGCCAACTTCTTAGGCTAACATCTCCACAATCTGAAGGAGCAAGACTCCACCGTATCTTGGCTAAAGAACCCTTAAACCCTGTAGGCACTTTAAAAAACCTTTCAGGAAACTTCACTGCAACTGGCAAGGAGACTGTGGAGCTTCTGCTCCAAAGTCACTTTCCAGGATCAGTGATAATAACCCAGCCAGATCCCATTCAAAACTCTAATAACTCTGTCTACAGAGCTGCAAGAGAAAATTGGAAGGTGGCTAACTGCGTAATAAATTACGAAAAAATAAATTGGGCTATCAACACATTTAAACCCTACAAATCTCCTGGACCTGATGACATCCTTCCAGTAATGTTACAAGAAGGGAAGCAAGTCCTAATACCAGTGTTGTGCAAGCTATTTCGAGCTAGCTTGGCCTTAGGCCTTGTACCTCAAACCTGGCGACCTGTCAAAGTGGTCTTCATACCAAAGCCGGGGCGCAATTCATACGCCCAAGCTAAGGCATTTAGACCAATAAGTTTATCATCCTTCTTTTTGAAAACGATGGAAAAACTGGTAGAAAGACACATAAGGGAAGGGGCACTCATAGAGAAACCTCTACACAAAAACCAACATGCCTACCTACCAGGTAAATCATGTGAAAGTGCACTCCATAACATGGTCTACAGGATCGAGTGTAGCTTGCAAAACAAGGAAATCGCTTTAGGAGCTTTCCTTGACATACAGGGGGCTTTTGACAACACCTCCTATGAATCAATGATTCAAGCGGCTAAGAGGCATGGTATTGACGACACCTCATGCAGGTGGATAAGAAACATGCTACAAAACCGACAAGTACAAGCCACCTTATGTGGCGAGATGACGGAGGTGTCAGTAACCAGGGGCTGCCCGCAGGGAGGGGTACTATCCCCCTTACTCTGGGACCTGGTTATAAACGAACTCCTCACAGACCTGAATAATGAAGGCTTTTTTACCCTTGGTTATGCAGATGATATAGTCGTTCTTATAGAGGGTAAGCACGGCAATATAATTTCAGAAATCATGCAAACTGTTCTGGCTAAGGTCGAGACATGGTGTAACAAGGTAAACCTCACGGTAAATCCTGCAAAAACCAGCCTTCTGCCATTCACCAGGAAGAGAAATTATGGAGGCATAAATCCACCAAAACTCTTCGGAGAAACTTTGCAGCTCAAGGGGGAGGTTAAATAATTGGGTGTAATTTTAGACACCAAGTTAACCTGGAACCAACATCTGCAAAGAACCACCAACAAGGCAAAAACAACCTTAATGATGGCAAGAAGAGCCTTTGGAAACAAATGGGGATTAAAACCAAAAATGGTTCATTGGCTATATACAACGGTGATAAGACCGACAATAACCTATGGTTCACTAGTATGGTGGCCCAAAGTAAATCAGAGGCAAACAGTAAACCAGCTTCTTAGTGTTCAAAGGCTGGCTTGTCTCTGTATAACTGGAGCATTCAGAAGCACTCCGACAGCAGCGTTACAAGCTCTCTTGCAACTTCCTCCCCTAGAAATAATAATCAAGGGCGAGGCACGCATGGGAGCGTATCGCTTAAACTGCACGGACAACTGGAGAAGTACTTACCCAACATATATGGGGACACTCCAAAATAGTAAATGTAGTATCTGGCCCAAAATTAGAAATGGGAACGGACTACATGTTAGCAGAATACTCATTCAACAAACCCTTCGAAGTACGGATGAACCGTGAAGAATGGGAACAAGGGGAACCACTAGACCTGCATAAAAGCCTGGTATGGTACACAGACGGTTCACGCACGAGCAACGGAACCGGTGCTGGAGTATACGGCAGCACACCAAGATATAGTACCTTTATATCTCTGGGCCAAACTGCCACAATATTCCAAGCAGAAACCTATGCAATTCTAACAGCAATAGAAGAGAACATAAGAAGAGGCTACACAAACAAAACCATCCTTATTATCTCTGACAGTCAGGCAGCTTTGAAAGCACTGAACTCAAACCAGATTAAGTCAAAACTTGTCTGGAACTGCCTTCGCAGTCTCCTAACATTAGCAAACCACAACAAGGTAAAACTTGTGTGGGTACCAGGCCACAGAGGCATAGAAGGAAATGAAAACGCAGATAAACTTGCAAAACAAGGATCTGAAACACCGTTCACAGGGCCTGAACCGGTGGTCGGCCTAACGAAACGGACAGTGAGAGGAGCAGTCAATGAATGGGTCCAAACAAAACATTCAGAACACTGGCGACTCTCACCT
>JABXWE010009173.1:0-27817 GCA_014611495.1 Limonius californicus | reverse complement strand
GATAAAATAATTTAAATGTAATTACAATAATTACGAATTCTACCAAATGAACCCTATTATTTCGCATATAAGAACCCGGCAAATTCGTCCATTTTCATCATTTTCATTTGTACCTTTGGTGAAAAGTGTTACTGCTTCAGACAGAGCACATACAGAAAAGTGCAACAGCTGGGTATGCAGAATCAATACCTTAAAGACCAGGACTTCAGCAAATTTGTAGGAATGGTAGATGGAATAGCTTTTCTGTCGCTTGCTAGGGTCGCCGAAGAGATGAAGTTCCAGGAATCATCCTGGTGGAGACTTATATGCAGAACTCCTCGATTACTTCGACCAAACATATGTTTTTGGCTCATACAGGAGAGTAGGCAACCAGGAGGAAGGTGCCCGTTTTCGAAGAATCCCGCCCCTATTCCCACCAGAGACATTGAACGTCCACGAGGCTGTTATGGCAAGAGACGATGAGACCAACAACAGCACTGAAGGTTTGTCTTTTTAAATTTTAATTGATATTCTTATGCAAATTATTAGTATTATCTAAAAATTGAACAATATTGGTTTCAGCATGGAACAACCAGTTCAGTCATCTCGTAGGAATGAAGCAACCTTCTATTTAGGTGCTAATTACCAAGATGCAACAAGAATTATCTGTTGATTACACAAAACTCCAACAGTTCAACATCAGACCGGTTCCACGTCCAAGGATTCGTCCAGCGTACTCTAGATTGCAAGAAATATTGAGAAACCTATGCATCGAATTCTAAAACGATGTTAGGGATATTGAGCAGTTTTTAACGGCTGTTAGCCACAATATGAGAATGCACCGAAACTGATTTTATATATAATAATTACCTCTTTTTAAATATAGTTTGTAGTGTAAGTTGCCTTTTTTATGAATAAAACATTGTGAACTCTTTCCTGCGGAACTTTTTCCTGCGGAGCTTTTTCCGGCGGAACTTTATCTTGCGGAACTTTCTCCTGGATTCGGTAGATACATCATAATTTCTGTTCATGTTTTCAAAATAGACTACCTGCAACCTGCAAGGATGAAGTGATTAATAGATTACTTTACGTGCAATCCATGTGCGCCCAATTATAATGCAATGCAATGTTGCAAGAAATCATCATTTTATACAAATCGTCATTAAAGTTGCTAAAATGTTCGTTTTTGTTTAAATAATTCAGCAATTGTTGTTGTGGCGCGTTTGCATTATTTTTTCTTTTTTGATGTAGGCCAGTGGCTACGTGCTGATAAGTTGAAACTTTTTGTTAACGTTGATCTGTAAAAACACTAACTGACTACAATAATTTACTAGAGCTGAGATGATATGAGAACTCATTGTTTCGCCGCTTTCTTCGTAATATTACATTAATTAAATCTCTAATTTAATTCTTAAATCGCATGACTGATGGTAATATCAAATAACAAATCTTTCAATTTGACATTAACGGATGCTCCGGGTTGCCAATGTTTAAACAGGGGGAATATATATGAAGCTTTCACAGGCCTTAGAGGCCCATCGCTTTTTTGGTGTGAGACAAGGCTAAGTTAGTTTGTGCAATGCACAACAGGGCCCGACTCTGCGGGCTGCCATGTTGGTGCGAAACCATGCTTAACCTGCTGTTGTGTGTGAATGTTTTTGTTTATGGTCTTGTTACTCCTCTAATGCGACCGTAACACGAGGAGTGCCACTAATTTGATCCTCAATGGCAAATGGAGACCGGGACCTAGTACCGACCACCCAGGGAATTAGAAAAATTTCTGACCCTGGGGAGATTCGAACCGGGAAGCGTTTGGACTATTACATCCGGAGCTAGGCTCTCTACCACTGAGCCACCCCGCCCTAAAAAAACAATTGGGGAAATATTTTATTAAAATAAAATAACGGGATACATACCTCTTTCGTGCAAACGGTACAAAACACAACACTTCCATCATATTTAAAGCACGCGTGTGGTTTCAACCACTTCTTAATTAAATCGGTTTTTGAACTACCAACTTTAGGCATTTTCGCAAATCTCGGGTTGATACTAGCAGCTCTGTCAAGAAATGAATGACGCAATAAAGAAACTGAAAACTTACACTTTTGGTAAGCACTGAATACACAATAACGATATCTTCTAAGAATTGACAAAATTCCCAAATACGTACTATTTTCAAAGAAATGTCCACTGAATACCTAAGTGCCTACCCAACTAATACAGTCTTTGTCTTATAAGCTAAATCTGCGTTTACCTGAACATTCTGTTGTCAGATATTTAGGAAATATTAAGTTATTTCCCCGTAAGTAATTATAGAACATTCACTTCCAAAAATTTGTTTGATATTTTTTTAAAATTTTTTTTCTAGAATATATATTTTCACGCCCTTAAAACACAAAATATGCATGAACATACGCCACATGCGGTAAAGTTGTAATATATGCAAAATATACAAAACAGTATTTACTTTTTGTGAGTTAAAAAACGTGTAGGTATACACGAAAAATTAACATGATATGCTCAATAGGAAAAGATATGCAAATATGCATTTGTCCAACTCTAATAATATGTGACTTCTTTTAGTATTCGTATCACATTCTGTGTATGAATAAAGGTGCAATAATAATTGACGAAGCATTTCAGCCGAGGTGTGTTTAAATTGATTGTTCTGTTATGCAGTTGTAAAAGGAATCTTCACGAAAACACAATTTAGAATTTTTGCAGCTCATAAACTACGTGGAGTAGTAAATTAGATTATGTGAGTGTTATTTTGATATGATACAAAAATAACTTACCGGGATGAATCGTTAATGGCCGAGCGCATGGACATGCAGACGCTCCTAAAAATATTCTTTCTGTCGTATTTAAAATTGTGCACGTATTGCATGTGAACTGTTTTACACAATTTCAGGCCGCAAGGCAACATTTTTGGTTCTTCTATATTTTTATTCAAAGTTCTTGGCATTTAAAAATTCCGATGAGAGAACTATGCAAATTGATGTTATGAGGGCGGTTGGCGTGACCGTTTGCTTTGGGCCATGGCCATTATGCTGTTAATATATTGGACACTTTCTACAAAAATTTAAATTGCTTACATTATATACAATATTTATTGCTGAATATTTAATTTACGATTTTTTTCAATTTTAAAGAACACATTACAGAGGGGAGTGTAATTACGAAAGGTGTAAACACTTAGAACGAGGAATGCTTATTTTTGAAATATATAAAAAGTATTTTTTGCGGAAAACTGTTCGTTATTCTTTTCTTAGATCATAGAGCTTATACCATTTACTGTAATTATTTAATAGAGTCAAATTATGATTCAGTTATTTATTCGTTTTTATTTTAGACCACTAATTGGCTATTTCTGAATGCGTAACTTAACTTCCAACTAATATTGATATTCCTATAAATTTCTTCAAGTCGGAGTTTGAATTGCGTGATAAATCGGGATGATGTTTTACAATTTTCTTTAAAATTTTTAATAGACCTGCCATATTGCCTTTTGGGTCTCAAACTATCACATCATTGGAATTATAACCTAAAAATATCAATACTCAGTCTAAGTAAAGAAGTCCTTAAAACGATTACAGAATATATTAAAAAATATATTAAGCATGTCATACGGTTTTGTGCATGAAACTGTAAATATTCAAAAATAGGAGGATCTGCTAAAGTGAGTCAATCCGGACATTAGGGCGCGGCCGTTAGGGCGCCGCCGTTAGGGCGCGTGGACGCTAGGGCGCGGACCGTTAAGGCGCGTGGACATTAGGGCGCCGACCGTTAGGGTGCCGACCGTTAGGGCGCCGACCGTTAGGGCGCATGGACATTAGGGCGCGGATGCACAATAAAATGGCTTAAATATTCGCTTAATATGCAGTTTAAATGAAATATATGCAATATACACAAATTGCATATTAAACAATTAACACTCCTAAAAAATATAGATATAAAGAAAGAGACGTTTAAACATTAATAGTTTATTTCCTAAATAAATAGCAGTATAGAATAGGTTTATAAACTACAGATAAGTTAAAAACGCAAAAAAAAACATTTAAATTACATTTTAATTATCGACTGAAACAATAAACAATTAAATATTTTTCCATATTCTCCATTAAGAAAGATTGGCGTCCATCACTTAATACATTTTTATAAGCAGAAAATGAGCGCTCAACATCACATAATGTAATTGGCGAGTATTTCAATTTGCTTACAAGTAATGGATCAATATTTACAGCTTCATTCGAAATTTTAGATCCATTAAGAACTTCATATATGTGTTTGATTTGTTCGTAACCGGGATTGTTTTTTAGAACAGAAGAAAATTTTTGTGTTATGATTTTACCGGTTTCAGAGGGCACTGATTGCTTTACATTTTTCTTGCAATTCTTCTACCATATGTAGGGATTCCGTTAAATGCAAACTAATGGTTTGTAAATTTTTTATTACCGGAACAAATCATGAAAAAAGTTTGTCCAAAAATAGTTTTTTACATTCCTTCATCGCAGCACAATCTGCTTCAAAATCTGTTATAAACTTTTTAAGATTTTGAAAATGTTCTGCATAAAACATGACTGCGTACCCCATCTGGTAATAACAGGTTCTGGGGGCAACGCCAACGGAAGATTTAGAAAATGTTCTTTGTATCTTTAAACCCTCAACGGAGCTTTAATAAACAATTTTTTCATATTTGATACCAGGCTATTTACAGTTTTATAGTGTTCGCGAATAGTTTCCCGCACCCTGTTAATATCATGAGCTAAGCAGGTCAAGTAGATTAAATTTGGAAAAAATATTTTTAAAGAGTTACCCGCCATCACCATATACGACGCAGCATCGGATAACATTAAAAGTAAATTTTCGGTAGGTATCTGTTCCGGTAGAAACAAATTTGAAAGCTGCCGTTTACAAACCTGGCTATTGTTAAATTATTTGTTGTATCTGATAGTTTAACACCATGCAAAAAGGGTTCTGGGACAGTATCTTCTAATATTCCAATAATTAAATTTGTCACATAACGTCCCTTGGCGTCTGTAGTTTCATCAACGGCTATCCAAAATATATTGCCTGCTATTTTAGTTTTGATTTCATTCATAGTCTTTTCATGAAGAATATCAATATATTTCTTAGGTGATATAGAATGGCTAGGAATATGTATTGTCACAGTATTTCGACAAAAATTGTTTAAAGGGTAAACTATCCAACTTTTTTAATGGAATATTAGAAGCCACTAAAGCGTAACACAAATCAGCATTGAAGTTATCAAAATCTGGTGTTCCAGTAGCAAACGAAGTAGTAATTAACCGTTGTGTTTTAGAGGAAGCCCGTTTAATGTTTTCCTTGTGAAGTGCTGTAGATACATGCTAATCCACTTGGTACTTCTTTGAGCATGGTATCTGCCAAATACTAACAGACATTTTTAATGTCAGAGAATAATTAGGGTAACGAATGGAATTCGGAATTGTGATAAAAATATCAAAACAGTATAGCTAGACGACAACAAATTCAATAAAGTTTACTGCTGGAAAAAACTTTACCTTCTTAGAACATGCTCTACAAAAAATAATTTTTCTGTCCGTTTCTAGTTCATTGTCTTTTTTATCCACAATCGACAGTGATCAGCAGTTGATTTTCCAATTTTAGGCATTTTTAATGTACCACAAACAGCTTTAAACAAATGCACAGAAGACCAAATAACTCTGTTAAACTGTTCACTAATTTACAACAATTGAATAATAAAAGAAAGCAAGGGCACAACATTCCACTGGTTTTTGTAAATTGTATGCATAGGTAATAATTGTTATCTCTGTAGTCATAAAACCAAAGATGAAAAGGTAAAAGATAGTTAGTTACCTGGAGAATTGTTAAAATCCCTTCAATGAGCTGCTTTATTTTCTAGAACAAGAGTCGTAAAATAAAGGTTGAGAGGATATTACGAAATTTCCAGAAAAAATTCAATACCCCAGAACTTAAAATTTTTGACTATATTTTAGTAAAAATTTTAATTATATGCATTATGTATGTCTTAAAACAATTAAATATGCACATATATGCAAAGATGCACTACATTCTTGAAATATGGAAATATATGCGAATTAAAACTTTCAAAAATGGATTTCCTGGGACCTAATTCGTATACATGTCGAAAATCATTGCCCTGCATGTAAGCTAAATTAAATGCAAATGCATATTTTTCCGCGCTCTAGTCATTAAGGCGTATAAGGAGTGGCGAAAAATTTCTCAACCGGCCCTTGGATTTTTTTGAATATGCAAAGCCATACATCATCCAGTATCTTCAAAAGTGTATGACGTTACAAAATTCAAATATGTAGAAGGATTAGTAAAATCACCCAAAAGAACGACCTTCCTTTTCTTTCCTTCTTGTTTTTAAAATAATTGGGTTTCCTGTGGTTTTAAAAATGAAATATTTGCGTACAGATTTGTATACAATGCAGAAAATTATGTTTGATTTTTTAAACCTTTACAGGTTATCTTAATAATGGTAAATAGGTTATTCAACGTTATATTGTAGATTTAATAAAATTTTCTTCCCCCGCAGTGCAATCCGATCTGACAGTTTTTAAACAGTTTTAACAAATGTAATTGTCAGAATCACTAACTCCCTAATTATAATTATTAAACAGCTAAATACGTATTAGCGTAGACTAATTTATTAGTCTACGGTATTAGTCAGTCTTTAAAACTGTATAACTAAAAAAATGCGGATAGAAGCATTAGTAAAATCATAAAAAAGGGCAGCAATTCTTTTCTGCACTTCTTGTTTTTAAAATAATTTTATTATTAGGCTATCACTTGGTTTTCCTATTATTTACAGATTTTATGTAATAAGTAATGCAGAAAATCATATGTACTATCTTTGATGAGTTCATAATAACTGTTAATAATTACCTATTTCAAGTTACCTATATTAATTAATCAGAATTTTCTTCTCCTGCAGAGTTGTTCAGTCTGAAAACAATTTTAGCATATGTAAACAATATTGTAGCTTTTATATTAAACACCGACATTCTTTTCTTTTTTCGTACATTAGAAGAAAATCTAATTTGAATGTGATAGTACCAAGAATGATAAAAACAATCGCCCAAAGGTATACCCACTATATTGGTGCAGAATCATTTAACAAACTTCTTTGTATCTTAAAAACTAGATCCCTATTAGAAAATTTGTTTCATAAGAAGATAAAAATTTGGATTTTTGATATGATATGGCGATTTGTTTTAAATGTGTTTTATAAATGTAAATACAAGTATTATTACTTTATTAGGTATTGTCCTGTATGGTTGTACATCGTATAATTAGTCCAATTAAAAGAATTTATTGACACGCAGCCGATAAATTAATATTAAATATATAAATAATATAAATAAATTATTATTATTTAAAATTAAAATACAGATGAGTAAGAAGTTATAACACCGAGTCTCGCGCCCTAGTGTCCCGCGCCCTAACGGTCCGCGCCCTAATGTCCACGCGCTCTAGTGTCTCGGCGCCCTAACGGCCCGCGCCCTAGTGTCTTCGCGCCCTAGTGGCTGGCGCCCTAACGGCGGCGCCCTAACGGCCGCGCCCTAACGGCCGCGCCTAAATGTCCTAGACCGTAAAAGTTACAGATAATATTATATGTATATTATATAAAGTACGAGTATATTTCAGGAACAGTTCTTTATGTCCTTAAAACCTGATCCACAAAAAATGTTTAAGGACAGATGCTTAAAAGATAACTGTTAAAGTGTGAAATACTTAAAAAAAGTCGACGGTAAGATAAAGTATTGAGTATTGCTACTGTTAATCCTCTCGATGTGGAAAGGATAAACAGCTTAATAAACAGCCTCGGGTTGTACGTTTTACCTAATATTTACATTCCTATCTAGTACACCTAAACGTGTGTACAGATTTAGGAACTGCAATTACTTATTTAGTTTGATTACCTAAAACGTTCCAACAACTTTCAAATCGTGTAGCTATCATAAAAAATCGTTTGTACGATCAGTCTTATTTAAAATGCAACGTATTTCAAGAAATTTAAGACGTGATGAGTGTGTCACAGCCTTTACTTTGTCCGAAGAAGGGTATTCTTTCCACGCTATCGCTGACAGGCTTGGAGTGAACCACACAACCATTTCTCGGGTCATCCAGCGTTTCAAAGAACCTAATGAACATGACAGGCGACCAGGGCAAGGGCGACCAGGACAAGGACGACCAGGACAAGGGCGACCACGTGCTACTACCGCTGTAGAAGATCGTTTTCTTCGAATGCGTGCATTAAGAGAGCGCTTTACCACCACAAGAGCCCTCCAAAGACAACTTTCAGCAGTACATAATGTGCAGGTTACCATTGAAACCGTTCGCCAACGTCTTCTGGAAGGAAATCTGAGAGCCAGTTTACCAGCAACTGGCCCACAGTTGACTGCAGAGCACCGGAGACACAGATTGGATTTTGCTACAAACCACTTGAATTGGGAAAATGAAGATTGCAGAAGCATTTTGTTCACAGACGAGTCCAGATTTTGTTTGGAGAGTTCTGACAGGCGCATTCGAGTTTTTAGACGTCCAAATCAACAATATGCCCAATGCAAGTTTGCCCCCACGACTGCATTTGGTGGTGGCTCAATAATGGTATGGGGAGGCATATCTTTCATGGCCTGTACAGACTTACACATCTTCCCCAACGGCACTTTAAACAGTCAGAGGTGCATTACGGATATCTTAGAACAGTATGTTGTGCCTAATGCCCCATACATCGGAGACAACTTCCAATTAATGCACGACAACGCTCGGCCCCACACAGCTAGAATTGTGCAAGAATACCTAGACGACGTTGGTATTTTTGTTATACAATGGCCAGCCAGAAGTTCCAACTTGAATCCGATTGAGCACCTCTGGGACATTCTCAGAAGGCAAGTACGATCCCTTCAACCACCCCCTGCGACTCTTAACGACCTAGGGAATTCATTAGTGGAAATGTGGGATAATCTTGAACAAGAGCAGTTAAGTGTGTTAATTTCAAGCATAGACCGTCGTTATCAAGCTGTCATAACAAGTTGAGGCGGAAATACACCCTACTGAACCTCTAAGCTTACAATTTTTCAGTTTTCGAATTTTAATTTTTTAAATTTTTGCGTTGATTGTTGTTAAATTGCGTTGATTGTTGTTAATTTGGATTACTTAATTTACTTAATTTTAAGCATTATATATGATTAAACGTACTTCATTACATGCAATACTTTAAACAATATTGCGATTGTTAGCTGTGGTGCGATATTTTCTTGGAGAAGGGTGGTATAGCTAAAGTACCGCAAATCCGCGATAATCAATAATTTAAACTAGTATCGCGATAGCAAAACTTTTTTAAAATGTATCGCGATGCGATAATTGCTACGCAAAAACTATCGCTATAGTACTACTACTACTACTAGTAATACTAATAATATCGCGATGCTTACGATCACTTGCCAATACCTAACTCACATTTATTCATTTGCTATAAATAGTCTCCGTATCGGTTAGGCATAACGAACACTATAGGATATTTGGCATTTAGGCCTTTCTGTATTAATAGATTAGTATTGGACTTGTTGAAGACCTTATCTTCAGAGGTATTCCTCGGATGATGTTATTTTAGGTAATCCAAGTTCATCAGTTCCTTGAAGATGGCTACTTAGTCGCTGACATACATATTTAGATAGTACATGTCGTGATGGTAAGGGTTTTTCAAAGTTTTTTATACTTGAACCACGGTTTCCGTTCAATTCTACAGCTAATGATAAAACCCAATTTTTTATTGTTTTTTTCCTATAATGTACTACTCAAAACCCGTACATTGAACCATAGGAAAAGGCTATTATGATGGTAATACGAGGCCTGATAATAACAATCACGAAAATGTGACACACGTGGTAACATGTCTTTCATGCTATTTTATATTATTTTTTAAACTTTTGTGTATATTTATATGAGCGGACGAGCAAGGTGTAACTATTCTCCAGTCATATAACTATTGGTGATAAAACCAATATGTTCGAGTATGACCCTGAGGCAGAACCACGAAGTATATTTCGGAAAACGCGTTGAAAAAGAACAAGAATGGGGAAATCAAAAATTGGGGATAAGACAATTTTTTTTTGGTAAATGAGGCCCCCGTATTACTATAACAGTGCTTCAAATATTCTATTAGGACGTTGTGGGGCGTTTATATAGGAGTTGTACCGAACAATAGTTGTATATTGCACCATTTATAGAATTATCTAGGTGTCCTTAAGGGTAGGTGATTAAGTGGCTTAGGTGATACCTGCCTTAAGAAGCTGTTGTGAAAGTTGCAGAAAGGGCATACTTTTTGTGACCTAGCATGTTCACCTTCCTGCTGACAATCTCAAATTCAGAATTCTGGTGGCTTCATAACAACACACCTTATCTGCGTTTCCACTATTTTATGGTTAAATAATTAGAGCAGTGCTCGAACACCACTATCCTACACGATTTTGTATGTCGGAACTTCCGGTTTCTGAACTTGTTGATGAAATTGGTTCATTTTGAGGACGTAGGCTTGATTAAAGAAGCTGAAACTTCCTTAAACAATCACACAAAATCGGACCATAGAACTACTTTGGAGGGTGAAAACGTTCTAATAAAATGTAAATTTAAGGTGATATCGTATCCGTAATTAAGTAAATAATTATCTTATGAATTACTTCTGGCAACTGTATTAATAATTGGAAAATAAACACCTCTACTTATGTATTCATTTGAAAAAATAACTTATAATTATGTGTTTCTTCTTCTGGTTCGGGTTTTTCTCTTAAGAGACATAGCGATCTTCTTTCCTACGTCCGTGATGCGCTTTCATGTAGATGTAGACATCCGTGGTACTTTGGAAGCCAAAGGTCGTCTAGGACGTGTATTTTAACGTGGTTTCCTAACCATTGGGAAAGAAAACGTTCTACTTTAGAGGTGTACTAGGCAGAATACCTTCCTAGTTTATCATAACTTTTCGACGACGAACGGTAATTAAAAAGCCAATGGCCCTGGTGCTGGTGAATACAGGTTTCAGCTCTTGCAATTCTTAGAATTGGTGTTAATTGGCGTATCAAATTATTATTGAAAAAACTATAGTCTTTCGATTTTGCAATCTCATAAGATTTCTTTTATTCTATTCTATTTCTATTTCGTGAAAGAAGTGTCTGGGTGAGGTATGATGGTAATACATATGGTAAAATTAAAACCAAATTCAGATGTGACATTTTAAATTTTTATCATCGATTTACCAGAAAGGGAGATGTAAAAGGACGTTTGTAATACTATCATCGTTTACAGGTGCATATAAATATACAACTGAAAAAAAAGTAGTCAGTTTTTTACAGGGACTTTTCATTTAGCTTTAGTTTAGGAAACTTTATAAAACTTGGTATACGTGAATAACCTTTAGGAATGAAACGCGTTATAAATATAACAACTTTATTTCCTAATTTAATTAATTATCATTAACATGGATACACAACACATTACACACATGTTCTAGCGGCAGTCGGGGAGCGCGGGAATAGAATGCCCGCTTTTTCCACCCTCATATTTGCGCAGGTCTCGTTGGTTCCCAAATACTGGTTTCCGGTTGCCTGCTATCAACCTAATCCTAGCCAACTTAAATTGCTGAGTGACTAAATGTCCCTACACTACCCCGCCCTCAGTGAAAGGGTTGAACGATACAAGAAATATAGGTCAATACATGTACCTAAACAATCACAAACTTAATAAAGGTTGACAAAAATATTCTAGCTTAAACCTAAACAAAAAATATACAAGATTACATGCATAATTTAACAGTTACAAGCATGAACCTAAAAAATAAACATTAATAATAAATGCATGAAAAGAATTCTGATTTGTAATTACAGATAGTTTACGGTTACCATCTCGGTGTATTTTTTTGGAAATCTTACTGTACGACCAACTCTGGTTTTGGTTTCTGGAGCTCCCAATTTGTCAGTAGTACCCGGGTTTGATTCTTCCACTGGTTCGGGTTGTTTTATTGGTGTAGGTAGTTTTTTACAAGGTGTATCTGGGTCTACATACGCTGGTTTGAGCCTGTTTATTGAGATGTTTTCCGTTCTTCCCCGAATGTGAAGCACATAATACTTGTCGGTTCTTTCTAATACTTTGTAGGGGCCATCGTATGGAAATTGCAGCGGTTTCTTGACTGCATCAACTCTGACGAATACGTGTGTTGCCTTGGCCAGTTGAGTAGGTACATATGATTCAGAATTGCTGTGCCAGGCGGTTTGTGTAAATTTTATTTTCTGCATATTGTCCTTCAGTCTGCTTGCGTAATTGGAACTGGAATCCAGAGTGACAGAAGAAGTGATAGATTTTTCTACTAAATCTGCTGGCAAGCGCAGGGTTGTGCCATAAACTAACTCGGATGGAGTTGCTTCTATGTCTGCCTTAACGGTGTTTCTGATACCTAAAAGAACTAAAGGTAGAGCTTCTGTCCAAGAGTTTTCGTGGCACTTAAGGGCTGCTTTAAGCTGCCTGTGGAAGCGTTCGACCAATCCGTTGCTCTGGGGATGGTAGGCTGTTGTGCGGTTTCGCTGTATCCCGAGCAGTTTCGATAAAGCCTCGAACAAAGTTGATTCAAATTGCCTACCTCGGTCTGTCGTTACGCCGGTTACACACACGGCGGATTTTTCCGTACGGAGAATTTACCGTCGCCGCCGTTCCAACAGTAGCCCAGTGAAGTAAATTGGAGCTTACACATTTGACGGAAAAAAAAACGATCGGTTCATTTACCGTCGGCGGTAGCTGTGCAGCCGTCGAGTGCCACTGGAGCCGACGGAAGTTTTACCGTCACCTTCAACCAGTGGCCCAAGTAGCCAAATGCACGTGTGCATTACACACACAGCGGTTTTTCTACCGTTTAGAGTTATTTGCGCACTTGCTCAGTAGGATTTGAACTTTCGTATTGGCAGGTTTATCAATATTTTGGTATCGTATTTAGAATATCAATAGTTTCGTGAACATGAGTGACGTTATTGATAATGAAGTTCTTATTTCATTAATCCAAGAGCGGCCTGTTTTATGGGATAAAACCCTCGACACTTTCAAGGATAGAAACGCTACCAGAAACGCTTGGCATGAAGTTTGCCTTAGATTTCGAATTACCTCAGTGTTATTGCCAGCATTTCTACAGGTTGAATACAATTCCTCATTTTGGTATTTTTGCGCTGAATGGTATCTCTCAACCGGCCATGCAATTCGCCAAAGGAAGTCGTCGACATTCTGAAATAATTGAAGAATTTCGTGTCATCCTGCCTCAACTCTTCAAACAACGTAAGAAAGCTCCAACCTCATCTCTTCTTTGATTAATTGGATGAACCCAAATGAGTCGATTTTTTCTTCTCCTTTTCATTTGACGAGGGAATAACAATAACGCTAGAAGCTGCTCTCTGTTCATTTCAAAATACACTAAGCAATCAATAATTTGAACAACACAGTTTAAACTGAAGTGAATTGATTTCAAGGTGAAGTTACACTGCGTATACCAGCTTGCTTGCTTGCTTTGAAAGAGCGAGATCTAGGACGCGGTTTTCCAAGCATCTCTATGCACTTAGGCCACATTTGGCCCATAGTACACCCTAACTAAGAATTTTGCCTATCTGGGGTAATTCCAACTCCAGTAGTGATTTTCAACGTGTCACACATCGCAGTGGCACGGGACCTACGGCTTTACTTCTTATCCGACAAGGCGCATTTTCAGATTTTTCCCCGCTAGAAAAATCTCGCCGACCTTAGCCAGGTTTGAACCCGCGTCCCTCGGATCTAAAGGCAAATGCTCTAACCGCTAGACCACCGAGGCCGGCGTATACCAGCTTCCTCGTACGACGGCAACAGAAATTTTTCCGCCCTGTGTGTAACGTTTAAGATTTCTTTGAGCGGCGACGGTAAATTCTCCGCGCGGAAAAATCCGCCGTGTGTGTAACCGGCCTTAGGGTAAAAACTGCATCGGTGCATGATCTTCCTGATTTAAATGCTTGTTGTCCGTCGGCTAATGTAATAATTGAGTTGATCTTATTGGTGATTATTTTAGTTGTTAACTTTAATGTAGTGTCCAGCAAATTAATTCCTCTATAATTCGATGGTTTCTTCGTATCACCCCTCTTAAACATCAAGATCATTGTGCTTCTGTTTTGGGTTATGGTTTTCTTATTAATTTTTTTTTATTTAAAAGACGGCTTTCGATGGGCAACGTCTTGAAATGAGTTTTCCAGTTAAAAGCCGAATTTTGAAGTACCTGCAAGATGAGAAACCGGAATATGAACACATATTTTCCAATAGCCTTTGGCTTCTTAGGCTAGCTTTCCTTGCCGATATTTATGAGTACTTACACACTCTGACTAGCAGTTGTAAGGCCGCGATATTAACGTAAAACAGACACGGACAAAATTAATGGATTTATAAAAAACTTGGTTTCTGGTCGATTGAAATTGGAAAAAAGAAGTATCATTCATTCCGGTGCATTCAAGAACTCATGGAAGACTTAGTTAAGAATGATAATATGATCAAGTCTGAGCAGATGTTTGCAGATATGCAAGTTAGTTTGCCCTATTTAAAACAACAGTCCATTGACTATTTCCCCAAAGAAATTTAAAACAGTTATGGTAATCACAGATGGATACTAAGTCCGTTTTTATACAGTTCCGTTAAACAAGCTGAAATTCCGGTAAGCATGAAAGAAAAACTGAAAAAAATTGAAATATTATGTGATGAAATGTTGAAACTAGACTTCTTTTCCCAGAGCGTAGATTGGACCAATTTTGGACCAAAGGAATGAAAGAATACCCCGAGTTTGCGGACGAAGCTATAAAGTGTTTGGTGTCATTTGGTACATCATATTTGTGCGGATGACTGACATCAAAATAAAAGTAAGAAGTCGCTTCGAACTTGAAAATGATGTTTGTGTATCGAATACAGAGTCCAGATTAGAAAAGCTAGTTTCTGTAAAACTGGCATATACATCGTATTAATGTTTTTACTTTTATTGTTTATTTTTGTTTACGTTGTGAAAGGCAGAAATAAATGTCTTGAGAAGGCATTTTGTTCTATTTAGGAAATCCTCCCGCGACCCTCTTAACCCTATATCGCGAACCTGCTGGGAGTCACGACCCGCAGTTTGAGAACCACTGATGTATCCTTTGTAAATTGTGATATTCTTGAATTTAGTTTTATTTATGCCTAGCCCTTAACTATTCGGTATAAAAAAGGAGCGTTTCAAAAATGTGTATGAAGGTTTGTAATTGATGTCCCACCAACAGCAAATATTACTTTCAGCACGTACATGGATTACATGCAACTGGCTAAAAGCTGTAATTTCAGATTTGTAAGTATGAGGCTTAGCGTTGTTTATTATCATATTTGAGTGTCCTATTATTATTGAATAAAACTACAACCACACCTAGCTAACACCGAAATACACAATTACCTCATTTATGGTTTGTTGATAAACAGATGCTCATGTTTTTATAAAAACGTCTTTACATTGTGAGGTAACTTAAAAATTTTTATAATATATTTTTATTTGTATTTTTATGGGGGGACATCGACTTTACAAAACTTGGATAATAATGACTTTCGAATTTCATTTAAACAATACCAGTACGTATCATATGCTAATAACTGAGTTTCTAACATCCGCTTAATAATAATAATAATAGTGGGGCTCTACACCCCATGAAGGAGTTTGGCCTGCAAGGCGAAAGATCAGTGCTCCCATAGCCTTGCTGTCACACTTGGTTGTCGCGTGCTAAATTCATGACACGTGAGGATGTGGTGGGCATCACGCATTAGAAACCGCATTATTTTCTCCCTTGTTCATTCAAACGTAGGTACTTAGTTATTTAATGCGAGTGGGTAGGCCACCGCCAGGCATCCCGTTGAGATTTGAACACCCGACACCCGACTCGATAACATCTTAATTATTTTGAATAAATGTCTCCGCAAGTACTTTTTCTCTGTATGATATATACTGTGATTATTACTTGATGTATATTTTAACCAGCGTGAGTTTTTTTCTTCTTCGTTGTATATTTCTGAATTGTAAAGTATAAGTTTGACTACTAGTTGTTAGTTTGTTTGTGTCTAGTTGTACATTTGATATAAATTTGGAATTTGCACATAACTGGATGCAAATAAATCCTACTACGATGTATACCCTATTATCGATAGTAAAATATATGATAATTGAGCCTCTGCCATGCTCCAATAGAAGATACATTTTTTTTTATATACGCATGTATCTAATTAACGAAAGCATTTGTTAGTTTAGGCCTGAAACTTCTTTTGGACCAAGCTGTATCTCATTACAGACGTAGCGATCTTCTCTTTGAACTAATATTTATGTTAAATCTAGGTTAAAGTTATGTTGTATGAAGTATTTTATCCTCCCAGCCATCGCTTTATAAATCCGATGCAAGTTTACGTAATGAAACCGCATGTATAACATTGACTGAACGTCGATTATACGCAGCATAAAGTTCAAACAAACTACATCAACAATACTGGTGTAATCGCCACGAAGGGTTAATATTAAATGGGGCTTGTTTGCTATACCTTTTAGCGGTGGCCCTCGGGTGCATAGCCAGTGAAGATACAAATTGACGTTAATCAATATTAATAAAGTTACAGCATGTACCCCATCCTTTGCAGCGAACATTGTTTGTGAACTTAAAATCATTACAATCGACAGGGAGCAAATTTGCATAAAAAAATTAATACCCTGCACCCTGTTTACAGAATTCCACCCCCAAGTACTTTAAAGTGAAATCAAAAATTTGTCTTACTTTTTAGAACTACTATTTTTCAGGCGATATGTACCACATATGACACAATTTCCGGTTAGAAGAAATTCGCACCCCGACCACAAAACGTGATCTAATTTTCAATGCTTTCTCATACAAAATCAAAATTGATTCTTCTCCGATTAAAACCTGCACTGCACGTCTCCCGCGGATAAACATATTATATAAGACTTCATGCAAATAACCTTTCAATTTTTTGCTGCTCGATCTTGCTCTCCTCGCTGGAATAAAAATGAACTGCAACCCACGGTGGCAAAAATTAGATTTTCATTTTATGAATGTGCTTTATGCAACCGAATTTAAATATTTTTTAACCACCCAAAGTAGTCCTGCTTTTATTATCAACCACTAGTAGTTAAGAATATCCATAGAAATCGATAAATTAATTTTACCAAGCTTATTAAAACTGTGGGTCATTCCAAGAAATTCATGGGTAAGGAGTACAATGTAGAGATATGTAAAAATACAAATCCAGGGGCTTGAAATATTAAGAGCTTTGAAATCATAGCCTAACCACTTCCCTTCTCAAACGTGTAATTTTTAGTTTAAATAAATGTATTCGTTTTCACAAAGATGCATTATTATACATTTATACAACGGAGCATTGCGGACCAATATAGGGGCATGTGTAAACGGTGGTGCTTCGGAGGATACGTAAATCCGTCGGTCCCGTTGCTACACCGATATCTTTGACAATCGTAAGACATATGAAGTGGAACTTCTCTTCTCTATTCGACAGGTTAGATTAGCTTTCTGCCCGGCATACGTGGAAAGAACCTACTCCATTGTAGGTAATTAACATGCTATGGGGCTTACATATAGAAGAAGAAGATATTTTAACTGTAGTTTCGTTTTGGTATATAGCTTGCTCAAGTTTTTTGATAATATTCGTATTAAACATGTATATGCTTGAAAATTTACAATCAGTGTTTTCTTGCAAACATTACCAATGGTACGGAAACATGCTCGCTGACGAAATCTATAATTAACTCGTTGCAAGCATGTCAGATAGCAATGAAGCGATCCAAGTTGGGTATAAACCTCAGAGGCTTTAAAACCAAAGTGGAATATATCAAGGAAAAAATTAGCAAATAGAAGTGGTAATGGGCAAGATGTCTTATGAGATACACTGATGAAAGGTGGCCAAAAATATTACAGTTTGGAGACTGAGAGATATGGAAAGACAAGAAAAAGCTAATGTACAATACTAGATAAATGGAGAAACTGGATGAAAAGAGCGGCAGAGCCGTTCTCTGTCGCTCTTTTCATTTCAGGGAAGGGGGGAGATATACGAGGTCTGATCAAAATGTATCCAGAATGGCTTTATTTAAAAGGAAATTATAAGATTTATGAAATTAATATTTAATCGCCTTCAAAGTAATCCCCGAAACCACACCCTTAATCCAACGTTACTGCCATTGCTCGAAACAGTTTTTAATTCTTCTTCTGAAATAGCAAGCAGCTGCTTCGTCGTGTTCTGCTGTATCTCCTCAGTTTAATGAAATCTTTTCCTTTTAAATGGAATTTGATTTTTGGGAATATAAAAAAGTCGCTAGGAGCAAGGTCTGGCGAATAGGGTGGCTGACGGACCTGTGGAATACGGTGCTTAGCAAGTAACTGCTGCACAATTTGCGATGCGTGGGCAGGGGCATTGTCATGATGCAATTGCCACTCGCCATTCTCATGCAAGTCCGGCCTTTTCCGACGAACTGCGTACTTCAAACGTCGCAGAACTTGGCAGTAATACTCCTTGTTGATTGTCTTGCCCGATGGAGCGTATTCTTGATGCACAATTCCCTTGTAATCGAAAGAAACAGTCAGCATCGTCTTAACATTGCTGCGGTTTTGTCGTGCTTTTTTAGGTCTGGGAGACTTTCGGGTGTTCCACTGTGAAGATTGGACCTTAGTTTCGGGATCATACCCATAAACCCCACGTTTCGTTGCCAGTTACGATTGTTTATACAAAGTTTTCGTTGTTTTTGACGCAGTCAAGCTACTCAGTAGCAGCTGAAACAGCGGCATGTTTTTACTTAATTGTGAGAAGTTTTGGTACAAATTTGGCTGAGACGCGTCTCATACCCAAATCGTTCGTTAGAGTTGATTGAACTTAGCCGAAACTAATGTATAGGTCTGAAGATAGTTTACGAATAGTGATTCGGCGATTTTTCCGCATAGCTATGTTCACAGCTTCAATATTTTTTACTTTTGCTGGTTGTAGGTCTTCCAGAATGCGGATCACTCTCAGCGCTTTTATGACCATTTTTAAAGCGTTTATACGACTCGGAAACTTGTGCACGTCTCATACAATCTTCCCCATAGACTTTCTCTAACTTTAAATATGTATTTTTGCAAGTGTCTCCAAGTTTTTGACAAAATCTGATACAAATTCGTTGATCACTTTTTTCAGACATGATAAATGCGCCAAACAGTTACACATACGTTCCCAAAAAACATTACTGTGAAACAACCGACTGAGCAAGGCCAATGTGATTTACAGCACATGTGTAATAGATGCCAAAGTCACTTTATGCAAAACCACATCCCTCAGTGTTCAGTCGTTGCAAATGGTAATGGTAAGTACAATTTGACAACAATGCAGGTGCATGGGTCCTGTGATAACAGTTTCGAAAATCTGTTGTTTGCGTTTTGACACGTGTGTCAAGTAAATCAATTTTAAATTGACATTACGAATTCTGCATTAAATTCGCCTTTAATTCGTGTTATTGAGTTCACCTGTGTCTTGACCATCATTATGGCATATGCTATAGACGAATACGTGGATATGATTTGGATTCTTGCGGAATGTGAGGGAAACTGCAATGAGGCTGCTAGGGTTTACGCTCAGCGTTTTCCTAATAGAAGACATGCAAGCCACGTAGTAATTCGAGCTGCAAATCACAGATTTCGAGAATCTGGGAATATCCTTCCTGTTCAAAATTGGGATAGAGGTCGACCAAGAACTGTTAGAAACAATAACTTAGAAGAGGAGGTTCTTGATCTGGTAACTGAAGAGCCAAGTATTAGTGTGCGTGCTGTTTCTAGAGTTGTTGGTGCATCAAAAACCACTGTTCACAAGATCATAAAGGATGATGGCCTTTATCCCTACCATAATGTCAGGATGCAACATTTATTAGAAGAGGATTATGAAAAACGCATTACCTTTGCAATTGGTTGTTACAACAACATAGAAGAAACCCAAGATTTGTAAATAATATTTTATGGACAGATGAAGCCACTTTTACGCGAAATGAAATTTTAACTTCCACAATCAACATATTTGGGCCCATGAAATGCCCCACGCCGTGCATGAAGGGAATTATCAAGTTAGGTTTTCGCCCAGTGTATGGGCAGGAATCGTAGATAAAAAATTGGTAGGTCCTTTTGTACTACCTCAGCGATTGAATGCGGACAACTACTTGAATTTTCTAAACGACGAACTCCCAACATTCTTTGAAGATATCCCTTTATTGGTTCACCGCGATATGTGGATGTAGTTAGTGGGGCGCCATCCCATTATGCGGCTAGAACTGGCTTAGGGAATTTTATCCAAGAAAACGGATCGGCCACGGAAGTACAGTGATCTGGCCTCCAAGAAACCTACATTTAACACCACTGGATTTCTTCTTGTGGGGTCATTTGAAAAACATAATGTATCTGATGCCAATTGAAAATAAAGAATACCTAGTACTTCGTATTCGTGAAGTAGCAGCAACCGTTAATGAAGCAATGCTTCAGCGTGTTCAACAGGCCATCGTTACAAGAGCAGTCAAAAGCGCAATAGTAAGTTCCTGTTTGCAATTTTGAGGTCTATATCGGTTGTAGAAAAAGTTTACCTGAAGCGTTTAAGGCAATTTAGGGACACCCTGTATATATATATATATATATATATATATATATATGTTTGATCAGAAACGTTTTTAAGATCTCTAAGAAAATTTGAAAAAGTATTACATTATGTGCAACGCTTCACAATTTTATTGTGATATTTCAATTGGAACGCAGGTTAAAAATATTTATTTTCATTCACCTAACCAAAGTGAGTCACTCTTAGCAAAATAAAGTTGTCTCTACGAGGGAAGGTTCAGACGAACGACCGGTAGAGGAGTATACCAGCAGACTACTTACAAGCCCAGAAGGGAATTACAACACAGTAGAACGAAAAATCTTCACAAGGGGTGGTGTTTTGTACCGCTATGTACCAGTAGAGGATTCTGAAGAAGCTCAGCTTGTGGTGCCTAGATTTGAAAACAAGAAAGTTCTGTAGGAATACCAAGATCCTCTATTAGAGAAGATTCAGGCGAACGACCGGTAGAGAAGTATACCAGCAGACTACTTACAAGCCCAGAACGGAATTACAGCGCAGTGGAGCGAGAAGCCCTCACAATTGGTGGTGTATTGTACCGCTGTATACCAGAAGAGGATTCTGTGGAAGGTCAGCTTGTGCTGCCTAGATTTGAAAACAGGAAGGTTCTAGAAGAATACCAAGATGCTCTATGTAGGAAGGTTTAGACGAACGACCGGTGGAGGAGTATGCCAACAGAATACTTACAAGCCTAGAAGGGAATTACAGCACAGTAGAGCGAGAAATCCTCACAAGGGGTGGAGTTTTATACCGCTGTGTACCAGAAGAGGATTCTGAGGAAACTCAGCTTGTGGTGCCTAGATTTGAAAACAAGAATGTTCTAGAAGAATACCAAGATGCTTCATGAGGGAAGGTTTAGACGAGCAGCCGGTGGAGGAGTATGCCAACAGAATACTTACAATCCCAGAAGGGAATTACAGCACAGTAGAGCGAGAAATCGTTACAAGTGATGGTGTTTTGTACCGCTGTGTACCAGAAGAGGATTCCGAGGAGGCTCAGCTTGTGGTGCCTAGATTTGAAAATAAGAAGGTTCTAGAGGAATACCAAGATACTCTATGAGGGAAGGTTCAGACGAACGACCGGTGGAGGAGTATACCAGCAGACTACTTACAAGCCCAGAATGGAATTACAGCACATTAGAGCGAGAAGCCCTCACAAAAGGCAGTGTTTTGTACCGCAGTGTACCAGCAGAGGATTCTGAGGAAGCTCCAGCTTGTGGTGCCTAGATTTGAAAACAAGAAGGTTCTAGAAGAATACCAAGATGCTCTATGAGGGAAGGTTTAGACGAACGACCGGTGGAGGAGTATGCCAACAGAATACTTACAAGCCCAAAAGGGAATTACAGCACAGTAGTTCGAGAAATCCTTACAAGGGGTGGTGTTTTATACCGCTGTATGCCAGAAGAGGATTCTGAGGAAGCTCAGTTTGTGGTCCCTAGATTTGAAATCAAGAATGTTCTAGAAGAATACCAAGATGCTTTATGAGGGAAGGTTTAGACGAGCGGCCGGTGGAGGAGTATGCCAACAAAATACTTACAAGCCTAGAAGGGAATTACAGCACAGTAGAGCGATAAATCCTTACAAGTGATGGTGTTTTGTACCGCTGTGTAACAAAAGAGGATTCTGAGGAAGCTTAGCTTGTGGTGCCTAGATTTGAAAACAAGAAGATTCTAGAAGAATACCAAGATCCTCTATGAGGGAAGGTTCAGACGAACGTCCGGTGGAGGAGTATACCAGCAGACTACTTACAAGCCCAGAACGGAATTACAGCACATTAGAGCGAGAAGCCCTCACAATAGGTAGTGTTTCGTACCGCTGTATACCAGAAGAGGATTATGAGGAAGCTCCAGCTTGTGGTGCCTAGATTTGAAAACAAGAAGGTTCTAGATTCTAGAAGAATACCAAGATACTCTATGAGGGAAGGTTTAGACGAACGACCGGTGGAGGAGTATGCCAACAGACTATTTACAAGCCCAGAACGGAATTACATCACATAGAGCGGAAAATCCTCACAAGTGGTGGTGTTTTGTACCGCTGTGTACCGGAAGAGGATTCTGAGGAAGCTCCAGCTTGTGGTGCCTAGATTTGAAAACAAGAAGGTTCTAGAAGAATACCAAGATGCTTTATGGGGGAAGGTTTATACGAACGACCGGTGGAGGAGTACGCCAACAGACTATTTACAAGACCAGAACGGAATTACATCACAGTAGAGGGGAAATCCTCACAAGTGGTGGCATTTTGTACCGCTGTATACCAGAAGAGGATTTTGAGGAAGCTCAGCTTATGGTGCCCAGCTTCGAAAACAAGAACGTTCTAGAAAAATACCACGGTGCTCCGACAGCGGTTCATTATGGAACTGACCGCACCCTAGGTATTACTTGGCTTCGGATGCGTCGTGACGTCATGGAACATATTAAATTTTGTCTACGATGTCAAAGATACGAAGCACCCAACTTAAAACCTACTGGTGTTTTACAGAAACCTGTTTGTGCTTAACAATTTAAAGTAATCGTCTTGGATCTCTCCGGACCCCTTCCAGAGGGTCCAGCAGGGGAACGATAGATCATAATTATTGAAGACACCAGCGATGTACGTGCCAAACTTTCAATCTTAGAAGTTTTTTTACCGACGGAAGTCAATTTGTAGCCCAGCTGATGCAGAAGGCGTTATTTTGCTTAGGAGTAAATCAGTAGTTGATTCCTGTGTATAACCCCGAAGCAAACCCTAGGATCTCAAAACACAACTTCCAATCTAAGGTCGAGATGCGCACAACACCTGGCCAGAAAAACTTCCGGTAATACGATTGCCAATGAATGCTAATATTCAGTAGGGAGTTTAGAACAGCTGATGACGTTAACTGCGAACATGTTGTTGCAGAAATTACTCCTTACCTACTGTAAATGACAGATACTCTAAAGGAGGTGCGAGACATCGTTAACAGGGTACAAGATAGAAGGCACAAAATTGCCCTCCGAGGTCGGCGTAACGTTGTACAGTATAAGATAGGAGATCGAGTATTAGTCAGAATCCATTTGTTAAACAATGCTCAGGAAGGTATTTGGCAAAGTTTATACCAAATCGAGAGGGACCATACGAAATTGGGAAAATTGTTAGCTCCAACTCCTATGAAATTCTCAATTCCGAAAAGGAATTGTGTGAGATGTTTTACGTTTCAGAGCTTACTCCATTCTTCGGGGACACTAAAAAACCGCAGCAAGCTATCCGTAGAAGAAGGCGACCTTGTAATAATCGGTCCTAGATCGCATTCGAGGATGTTTGCGTGATCTAGAGGGAAAGAGTGTAACAGGAAGGTGCTAACAACTCCTTGCACCTTAAGAAGTGAACCCCTGTGACGGTGGTTTTTGGGGAAGGCATAAACTTTTGTGTCATATGTTAAATCTTTTTGTGTCATTTAGTATAATTTTTTGTATTATTTGTATTTCCTTGTGTGTCTTTTATAATATTTTATTTTTGTCCTATTAACAAATTGCGTTTTTGTAATTTTGCTTTTCTTTTTTGTCACAAACAGAGTAAGCACCTGTTATAATACAAAAAAACACACTACTTAGAAACGAATATAGAATTATAACATTTAAAAAACATAGTTGAAATGCATAAGGTTTGTTCAGTATATTCAAAATACTACACGGTTAAATAATAATGTTTTTAAATGTATTTCTATAATATTTTTATTCTAAATCTAAGGAATATATATTATTCTTTGGGGGGATTAGTAGCCCAGTACAAGAATAGTAAGTAAACTTTCCAATTATTCTTCTTAATTATTCACTTAGTTCTAACCTTAAAATTTTTAATACATATGTCAAGCTCTGCATTTTTACTTTCCCATATTATAGGTATACGGAAAACATTGATATTGCAAAAAATAATTACCTTTTTAGAAACATTTTAGAGTAAATATCCGCTTTGGGCCTCTACGTACCGAAAAAGATTTCTTTTAGGACGCATATGCGTGTGTCTGTGGCTAGTCCGGGTTTGATGATATCTAAAATCTAGTGCTTTAATCTGATTTAGATAAAAAGCGTTTAAAACAATTCGAAACTTTTTTCAAGAACAGTATAAGGATTTTGATAAAATTTTGTAAATTAGTAGAGATGCAAAATACCTACGAAATAATTAAACATTAGTTGATTTGCTACGGAGTCATCCAAGGTATATACCCATATAGAATATAAAAATGGTATATGATAGGTTTTCATTTAGTAAATGATCATTTAACTAGACCAAAAAAACCCCTCTGCTTTATAATAACCTTTTCGTATGAACTCATCATCATCATGCCTATATAAATCCTTTTCGGATATGAACCTCCCCAAGTGATTTCAATCGCTATCTATCTTGTGCTTTCTGGACCCGCTCATCGTATTTCCAGGGTCTCAGTCTAAATCGGTTTCCCATACTGGGTTTTCACTGGATCATCTCTTTAATCCATCTGTTACCTGTAACTAGTTATTTGTCCTGTCTACAGCAACTTCTGTTTGGATTACCTTTTCAATTTTGTATTGCACCTTCGATTTATTTCTGACCTACTCGTAGGTTCTACGATACTTGTTACACCTAACATTGATATTTCCATTTCCCTTTGCGCTGCTAGCAGTTTATATTTATTTCTCTTGGTAAGGATCAAGGCTTCGGTATCATAGATTAGAACAGGAAGTATGTTTTGGTTGAACGGTTTTGCCTCTAATAATTGATCTACTTTGCTTTTTAACATATTTCGCCAACAGTTAAAACCTATACTACATATAATAAACGTAATAAATAAAACATAAAACGACTTACCATCAAATTCTCTGTCAGTTGGTTCCTGTTTAATTGGTATTTGGGTTCCTAAATGGTCACTGATGTTTTGTAGATGTCCATGGTATTGGACTCCTTCATTCCTTTGTGCAGGTGTTACAGATCTATATTTTGAATTTAAAACAATGTGAGTTTATTAAGTTATGTCGCAAGTTGGTTTCAATTTGACTTACCTTGGAATAGAGTTAGAATAGAAACATCCTGAAGGTTGATATGTGGTGGTACAGAGATTTTCAAACGCTTCTCCGGAAGCGTAAGAAGGTGTAGATGGATAACTTGAAATTTTTGATAAATTTTGTAAGACTTCCGACATGTTGTTTTCAGGTTTTATTCCTACAACAAAAGAAAGATTAACATTTTTATTTTTGAATATTGCGTTTTTGCTTATACATTCGTACTAAAGATATAGTATAATTACAATCTCAACAACAACAATTTCATGGAACATTAAGTAATTGGTGTGACAAAAATTATGACGTGTATTGGGCGTTGTCCAATGTCCGGTGACATCGTTCTAATTCATTTATAATTTTGACCACGGGCTCTACCTAGTGTTCACATTGCACTATCTAAATAATTATTTTTAACATATAATCAATAAGAAACCTAATAAGACACTATTTTATAAGATGTTTAATTAGCAAACCTATTAGGTAAGTCTATAGGATCGATTCTCTTCAATATAGACAATGACGATCTATTATCCAGCAGGTTGATGGTTATGGTATTGGATGGTTCTCTAGTTTCCCTAAATAGTTTCTGCTGTTGGATTGAATTACTTTTCTAACCGGAGGCATGTTGCGATCCCGCTGTATAACTGAATTTCGTACAAAGCAGGGGGCATCGGTGATGATTCTAAATACTTTAGATTGAAATCTTTGTAGTATTTCTATATTTGAAGTACTCGCTGTACTCCAAATTTGACTGCCATACACTCATATTATTTTTGGAATTGTTTTGAATACGATTAATTTGTTTTCTATAGTCAATTCAGATTTTGTTCCCATGAGCCAGTAAGGTTGCATAGTTGAAAGTTTAATTATTTTCTCTTGTTCCGAATGTGTGTACGCAAGTTGAGGCGTCTATCCAGGTACATTCCAAGATACTTCACTGTGTTCACTTGAGGTATTGGTTTGTTATTTAGAAAAACTTGGGGGCATGTCTCTCTTCTATTGATAAATGTAATGTTAGTCGATTTACTTACATTTGCCCGAATGCGCCACTTTGCTAAACAAACTTGCACTTCTCTTAAATTCTCTTACAGTGTCGCCCGCGAATGTTGCTGTTATTGTTTTTGCATTTGTTGGTAGGTCTGCCGTGTAAGAGAATACTGCCTTGTGAAACCTCCGCTTTTATAGGGAAGAGATTTGAGCTCCCATTGGGTAATTTCACTTGAAATCTTCTGTCTGCGAGTATGATGTAGTAGCAAAATGTATGATTAAAGTAATGTTTGTTTGATTTTATAAAATAAAAACGCTCTTGAGATGTCTAAGAATGCTGCCGAGCAGATCTCTTTGCTTGTAGGTCTTCGTCTATGGTGTATACAATTATATGTGTTTGCCGTGTCGCAGAATATTTTGCTTGAAACTCGAATTGGTGAGAAGGAATTCAACTATTGTTAACTATGAACGGTCTTAATCTCTTTAACAGTAACTTTTTAAATACTATAGACAGTACAGGAAGCAGACTAATGGATCTGTAGCACTCTACGTCGCATGGGGGTTTACCTGGTTTAACTGTTAGTATTATCTGTGCGAGTTTCCACTGGGGACGATAGTATCTTAGTTGTAGAATGTCATTACTGATTGCTGTTATGAGCGCTATTCCTCTTGTTGGGGGTTCTCTTAGGATTTTACATGTTATGAGATCATAACCTGGAACTTTTCTATCCGGTAGTTTCTTGTAGATTATGTGCAACTCTTCTTTGGGTGAGAACGCCATGAGCGGTTTTGCCATTTGCAGAGGTGCCTCTAAGCTCTTGCGCAACTGTTCTTCCCTATCCGGTGCATTTTCAGAAGGGTAAGGTGTAAACAGTTTAGAAAGGTGTTTGGAAAAAGCTTGAGTTTCTTCCTTGTCACTTCTGACAGAGTTGTTATCTTCTTTTCAAATGGGAGCTATTCTATCTTGAGGCAGTTTTATTACTTTCCCATACCTTATAGGTATAGGGTAAGTATTGAAATCATGAAAATTTTCGAAATCGAGATTTTAACGGAAATATCCGTTTTGGGTCTCTAGGAACCCAAAAAAGTGGTTTTTAAAAAATGTCTGTCTGTGGGTGGGTACGTACG
>JABXWE010009172.1:0-32638 GCA_014611495.1 Limonius californicus | reverse complement strand
CCCTTATTTTCGGTACAGTGTGTATAGATATTATTTGGGTATTCATGTTATATAAAAGATCGATGAGGGTATCTGGCACAGATCTTATTCAAGTTTGAGATACTCATTCTTAATATGTTATTGCAGCAAACTATTGTTGAGAACATCATACAAACATACTAAACATTAAATAATTTACAAGGCAATGCATAATTCTTGTTGAGGGATCACAAGTACGCTTATTTTATATGCACTCAGTATATAAAGTAAAGGGTTTTCATGTTATACAGATCTATCGAAAAATAAATTAATGCAGTCCGTGCATTTAAATCATACGTCGTAGCCCTACGGTTATGTATAATTGTGGCTAACTTCAACCTACTGAATAAGATTAGGTTATGAACGTTACTAAATCTTGCTAGGCACAACTTTCGGCCTATGACGTCAATAAGCTTCGACCGTAAATACTTTCTGTATTACAGTAAAAAGCATTATTGTGAAGTTATTACATTTTTACCTTATAATGTGTTGGTATGTACAGTTTATAACCTAATCTTATTTACTGGGAAGCTACTCGGAATCAGCGTGAAGTTAGCCACACGAATACATAATCATAGAGCTATTCCGTATGATTTAAATGCACGGCCTGCTCCGATTAATTTATTTTTTCGGTCACTCTTTATAAAAGATAAATGAGGGGATCCTCCTCAAATTTTGTTTCAATGGCTAATCTTTCTGTCGTCAGCAGATTTATCGTAGTACCAAATAATACCTTAATATTGATTGAAAACTATAGAAGAAATTGCTTTAGAAAATCATTTCAAGCCAACGGAAATAACAATTACAGAAATTCGTTGAAAGAACAGTGTAAACACATTATAAAGACATCATTACGTATTCAAACACACTCCAACTGGTTTATTTTCGTTATTTTTAATCACATTTGAATTTTATGGTGGAAATTTGCTAATGAAGAAATCCCCGACTGATTCTGTTGTCTTATTTTTTATTTGAGGCAGTAAATATAAATATCTATTGATTAGAAAAGATAAGACATAAATAAGGGTCGCTAAACTAGAGATTTTGTAATATTAATCGAGATTAATAAAAATTGCTAACGCTACTTTTTGGGTTAATAGTATTACGTAAATGGATTTAGTGATATCATCTTAAATATACCTAGTGTGTTGTCCGTTTGTGACGATCACCTTCGAGGATTTCCTTTGTTTGCATGTATGAATGAATTGGTCTGTTTAACTTTAATAAATTCGCATAGTCAAATTTTCGTCTGGCTATTTGAAAGACAAAATGTTTCCATGCGCATTTCGGTGCAAAATCAATCAATATGTATTTGGAAATTGAAAAAATTATTCGGATGCATTTGCTGACATTTGGACTGCATAAAGAGGTTCGGTACCCCAGGCTAGACCAATTTTAATCACAATAACATGACGTAAGCACGAATTCGAAGATGCAACATGCAACTTTTAACTTTGCAAGGGCAAAAGTACGTTTACCTTCAATAGTTTAGTCAGCTGAAATTAATTACGATTTGGTTACAATAAAAAACTTGTTGGTACCGGCGAGAAAAAGCAGTTGGGAATTTTACTAAATATAATACGCATAATTACTAGTCCGGCCAAAGGTTTTAATTCAATAATAAGTCTGAGAGAACATCAGTTTACATCACGTCAGTGTTGACGAAAAATTACAATAACTTTGTTTATAGAAAGTCGGTGAAATCTCCGACGTGCAAATTATTTTAATAAAATATCGTGAATTAACAATTTCAAAGCAAATTTATCATCTCATATGCATAGAGTCAAGGTGAGATGTATTCGCGTATTCGGCCGACCGAATAAACTCCGATGACTCGATTTTGGTATTTTTATTTTGGCCAGACTATGTCTGCATGCATTAATTGCATCCTCGGGCATTCTAAAATTCGGCTGCAACGTCCCAAGACCTTGGACCAAACGTTGTCTAATCTTACTTCTAAAATCCGCACCAACTTATACCATTGTTCAGTAATATTTGCACATCTGCTGAGTTTGTCGATTTGCAAGCATTAAACATTGCAGACAGTTCAACTTATTATAAATACAGAGGTTACGTTTAGGGGAGTCCAAAGAGATTTATGGGGATTGCCCTGTGATTTATAAGCGGACACGCAATATACTCAATTATTTATTGTATTAGTGCGCTGGTCAGTTCTGGCTTTTTTCCTCAGAAATTCATCTTCTTTATTAAGATTAGCGACCACTTCGACGTTAATTTAATGAACTAACAAAACATTTAAAAAATTTGAATTTATTGGTCTTGTTTGCAAACAGTTAACGTCATTTTCTGGGAATACCTCAGTTTACATGCACAAGACACAAAGCCTGACAAGTGCTTTTTGTTTACACAGAATTTTAAATATTTAAATTTATATAATGAAAATAAAATAGTTTATATTCAGCAAACAAAGATCAAGTTGTTTTTCAAAATAAATATAGAGATCAGGATCGAACACGAAATCCATAAAAATAGCACATAGTTCTGAAGTAGAGAAGATTTCCTTAAGAAAACTGAATAGCATGATATAAAAATTTAAATTTGAGATACAGCAGATAGAAATAAACATGAGAAATAAACAGAGCGAATAAAAGGGAGAACACACACAGAAAGATAGACAGTAAGTGTGTATTGTGTGACAGGGGTGGCGGTAGGGGGGGGGGGGCAGACAAATAGAAAGACAGACCCACGGAAAAAGAGTGACGATTGTAGAAATTTAAACACAAAGTCTATTGTTTTTAATCTATAGTAGTTCTGCTTTAGAAATAATTTTTTTCAAATTATTTATTTGGAATTCCTTTTTTCTTTAACTAATTTATGTTTCCTTTTTCTTAAATTTACGGTAACCAGTTGTAGATCTTACATGGGACCTTGATAGAGCAGTGCGAATACGCGTCGAGGTCACAGTGAAATGCGGTCCGATCGGCCCCGTGCTCGAACACCAGCTGAGGGAGGCGGCCATTAGACTTCTAAGCTGAAGCTCCTGGGTTCAATTCCCTTCTTTTCTTCTCTGGAGTAGAAATGTTGACACTTCCCGTGGTTCGGGGCCCACGTTACGCTGTAGGGCCTCTATGTCTGTGTCACTTTAAACGCGCAACACAGGCATAGGAGAGAAGTTCGCCACGTCTCATAAGAGATAAAGCACTCGAAGAAGAAGAAGTTTAGGGTGCACGTTACATGAATGACTACTATGTAAGGGACGCCCGCAACCCCCTGAAGTAATGCGAAAGCTATTCGGGGTGGGAGCGGTAGTACGAATAAATGGAAAAAAAGTTGTACATCCTAGCCACTACTTATGGTCTTACTGCAATAAATCAAGAATTGTTAATTCCTCAATACCTGTTTTAAAGTTATACAAGCTGTACTTCAAAGCCTGAGCACAAATGTATGAGTAATTTTGTATACAACAAAGGAAAATTTCAGAGAAACATTGCTTGGGTCCGTGGGTAATAAATGCATTAACATTTTCATATCCCAACATCCAACAGAGATGTGTCTTATGGGCAGGTACCTAGTTCACTATTTTATACTATATTTTCTTCTTTATTACTATTTTTAACTTTGTCATAAATTTTATTTGAGTCCCGGTCTCCATTTGCCTTTGGGGATCAAATTAATGGCACTCCTCGTATTACGGTCGCATTAGGGGAGTAACAAGACCATAAACAAAACATTCACACACATCAGGCAAGTCAAGCACGTTTTCGCACTAACACGGTAACCCGTAGAGTCGCGCCCTGTTGTGCATAGCAGAAACTAGCTTAGCTTTGCCTCACACCGCCTCGGCAGGGAAGCAGCGTGGCGGACAAGCGCTAGTACTGGTAAAACAGTATTCAAAGTTAAGGAACGATGCGCGGGGTATCTACCTGGATGGGTGACCGAAATCTTCGCTCTAACGCTGCAACCCGCGGTGCCTCGGAGAGTACCTAAAACCATCGGTCCCCCTGGGTTAGTGCGCCAAGTCACTAACTACCTCAAACAGGGTTAAAGTGGCAGCAGGGTGCGGAGCTGCCTTCGGGTCTCCCCGCAAAATTTCCCATACGCAATTTATTTATTTATTTTACTGCCTCGACACTGCGCAAGCGGTACAAGCGTGGATCACGATTATGATGATGATGACATAATAATAAACAAGGAAGGTGTATTTGATCAACACTGATTGATTAACCCGTTTTAAATTTTTTTGTATTTTTATATAATATCGTGAAAATATTGATTTATCAACGTACATTTAGGACATAAGACAATGAAAATAATTTGCTTATAATATGTTTAAATTCACCAAGTTGCTTAAATAAGTAATTATGTTAGGCAGTTGGCGAAATCCAAACTGCTGCTTGTATTTTTTGCGAATTATGATAATATTCTGAAAATTTTGACCAAAATTTTATAAAAAAAAACTGAAAATTTCAGGATAACAATTATTTTTCCCAAAAACTGGATTATCTCCAGAATATTAATTAACCTTCACCAAGTGGCGGTCGTGGCGTAGGGGTTAGCGCGCTATACTTTTACGCTGCCTAATAAATACTCTCTGGAGTAGAAGTGTTTACACTTGCCGTGGACAGAAACCAACGTTAAACTGTAGGTCCTCTATGTCTTTTGGCACTTTAAACGTGCAACACAGGTAAATGAGAGAAAATCACTGTTTCATAATAGACAAAGCATTCAAAGAAGGACGAATTCATAATCCGATAATTTAATTGACATTAGCTCTCGACGTTCTAAACCGTAGAATTTTGGAATGTGTAAAAAATTTACCAAAAGTAAAAAAAAAATCAAAATTTTCAACAAGATATTTCGTGAAAGTGTTACCGAAAGCCTGATGATTCGTTGCTTTCTTGTAAAATGTTTTTTGTTCTAAATATCACTGTATAACGTACATATAACTATTTGTAGTTCAAAATGTCAGGAAATAACTCAACTTTTATAAAATCTTATAATCATTAATATATTTTTTAAAACAAAATAAAATTACATCTTTCTACCAACTTTTCTGTTTTTTTACTATTAGCTTTTTAATAATTTCTGAATATTTTCCAACTAAGAACGCAAGTCCTATAAAACTTCTCATACGCTTAAAGGTCATTGAGCTACAAGCTCGAAAATGTACAAATACACAGGGCGTTCCATTAAAAAAAATTAAATATTAGGAGTTGAATTTTATTGAATGTGGGTAAATTAGGAACATCCTGTATAAGACCTTTAAATTGTCAACAGTACGGCATCTATCTGAAAAAGCGTTCATAAAACTGCAAAATAATTTTGGAAAGTTATATGCGGTTCTTTAGATACTAACTGTCAAAGAGAGACCGCCATTAAAAAAAAAGTTTATATTAGCCATTAGCGAAACCATTAGCGATAGATACTTAAAACCCTATATCGTCGTAAAGACAAAAAAAATAAAAAATTCAAAAATGTAGTAATATACAGGATGTTATATTTCAAATAAAGAAGTTGTACATCGTCCCACTAAAGCAAACCACCCTGTATAGTCAGGAATAATTTTAAGTTATGCACAGTAATCCGACAATTAACTTTTGTATTTAAAGACGTTAGAAAACAAAATCGCACTATTATGTCTTTTTGTATAATATTAAAACTAATCGATAAATTCGATATATCGATATATAAATATTATTGATAAAATACGTGGATATATTGATAGGCGCAGAAGAGAAGGTCGCTACGTCTCCTAAGAGAGAAAGTACTCGAAACAAAAGCAGCGTGTCCTTAGTGATATTTTTGCATAGTTCTGATTTAGATAATAGACTTTCAACAAGAATAACTCTATTTTTATTTGTACATCCTGACGAAAATACTTACGAGAGTATTTAAGAATAGCTTGCTTATTAAGTAGAAAAAAACGTAGAAAATAGTACGAGAGACAGGCTGACTAAAAGAAAATTAAGCCTAAACCGAGCTCGATGGGTTCAGCTAAAACTGCCAGCAAAATAATGATTGGACTGCTTTCAAATCCAGAGGCTGTAACTCCGTAATTCATAAATTTTTATTGCGCCAAATTATACTGTAAAAACCGCAAAATATTCTAGGAATTTATCAGAAATTCAAAGCATTTCTTCGATTTAATTATTTCAGCGATGACCCTTATTATTGTTGTTTTAAAGGCAATATGTATCCTATTAACGTAAAATAGAGAAAGAGAAAAATAGAGAGAGCGAGTGAGAGAGAGAAGGGGAGAGAGAGAAAGAGAGAGAGAGAGAGAGAAAATGAGGTTTGCAGAAATATTCAGCAATAACAACATTGCCTTAAAAACATAAAAGAGGCCGTCATTGAAATAACATGCATTATATTTTTTATTATGGAAACAAATTCTACAAACTTTGAAACTATAGCATGGAATTTACAGGAGAGCCATGGGCTAATACAGTTATGTGACCCTGTATCTTCTTCTTCTTCTTCGAGTGCTTTACGAGACGTAGCGATCTTCTCTCCTAAGCTATGCCTGGTTGCGCGTTTAAAGTACCACAGATATAGAGGACTACAGCTTAACGTGGGCTCCTAACCGCGGGAAGTGTAAACACTTCTACACCAGAGAAGATTTACTAGGAAGAATACATTGCTGGTTGCCCATGCCTTGCAAGGAAGTACTGCCGTTAAAAATCCGATGTTCCGATACTGGGAATTGAACCCTGGACCTCCGACGTAGAAGTCCAATGCGCTAACCTCTAGCCCATGGCCATGTGACCCTGTACAGACTTTTTTATTTGTTATGACTAGAAATTTTATGACAAATGCATCTCGTTTATTTTTTCATAACTGAACAATATCCTTTTGTGTGTAAATAAATTGCATTCATTGTAAGCAACGGTATTTATTAATTTTTGCATATTTAACAAAATAATTTGTCACTTCTGCATAGTTAGAAACACTTTGTCATCATAACAGTATTTATCTTATCTACTTATTATGTATTGATATTAGAATGGTTTAGTTTATAAATACCGAACCAAAAAATTAGAACCGCAATATACTTCATCATAAAAGTGTTATTCCAGGAAATATTATCCAGGCGTTACAAAAAACTTTTGGCTATTAATTGATACTAAAGTCAATCTAATCTGGAACCAACTACATACGTTTCTGAATAACTACCTATTTATATTAATGTTAACGAAGGCCCTCTTACATTCTAATTTTTTATTTATTTGTGCGTAATAGTATATAGGCGTTGAAATCGGTTATAACCAACGCGCGGGACCTGCAAAGTGAGTTCGCTATATCCGAAGTTCATATTAAACTATATAAGAAAACGATTCAATTTAATATGTATTTATTTTACATACATGTACTTAGCCTATCGTATAAATCGCCATAATATTTCAAAACAAAATTTTATTTATTCAACATAATCTCCTTTAAGACCTATACATTTAGCAGAACGTTCATAAAGTAATCCTAAGCCATTTAAAAAATCTTTGTTTTGGTCTGCAAACCACTCCTCAACGGCACATACTACTTCGTCATTTGTCGAAAATCGTTTACCTTTCAAATGCTTCTTGAGTTTTGGGAACAAATAATAGCCTGACCGTTCTAAATCCTGAGAATAGGGCGGGTGGTCAGCCAATTCAAAACCAATTTCATCTATTTTTTTGCAGCGCAATCAACGACTTTTGAGCAGGAGCGTCGTCTTGCAAAAAGAGCACACCTATGGCAAGTTTTCCGCGGCGTTTTTTTACAATTTTCTTACGTAATTTAGTTATTAACTCAGTATAACATGCTCCCGTGATAGTTCTACCCCGTTCTACATAATCTATCAGAATTATCCCTTCTTTGTCCCAGAAAACTGAAGCAAGAATCTTGCCAGACGATTTTTGAACACGGAATTTTTTGGGTCGTGGAGAACCAACATGCTTCCACTTTTTGGATTGCCCTTTAGTCTCTGGGTCATAGTGATGGATCCACGTTTCGTCCATAGTAGCAAGCCGATCCAAAAGTTTGAGTCTTCTGCAAAACGGCGGCAGATTTCCTTTCACGTTGTCAATCGAACGCGCTTCTGATCAACGCTCAAGCATCTTGGAAACCATTTGGCCGAAAGCTTTCTCATACCCAAGTCGTGATGAATGATGTGACACACACGTTCATAAGAAATGTGCAATGCTTCTGCAATATTCTTAATCCCAATACGTCGATTTTCTAAAATCATATCATGGACAGATTCAATGGAGTGGAGTGGAGTGGTCACAGAAATCGGTCTTCCAGGGCGGTGCTCATCTTTCACATCTGATCTTCCTCTTTTATATTCCGCAACTCAGTTTTTAATAGGGGTGTATGAAGGACACTAAGGTTTCTATCGTATCAGCAAAAATGTCATTGTCCGATAACCCTTTCAAAAATAAATACTTAATAACTGACCGTAACTCGATTTATTCAAATTCAACCTTTTTCTCAGACATGTGGTTTTCAAAAATTCACAGTTTGATCACCGTTCAACTTGTGGATGTCAAACTTTGACAACTTATTTATAAAACATCATAGTTGTAACCATAGCAACCATAATCACTTTTATTTACTAGAAGCTTTCCAGGCTAACGAGATATCAATACCCCCTAGTAGCACATCAATACATAATAAAACTGCAAAGGAATTTATTTAAATATCTATTTACTAATATGTAGGTATAAGTATCTAGGGACCCCGGTGGAGTAGTGCGGATACGCGCCCTCTCGAGGTCGCAGTGAAATGTGGCCGATCGGCTGGGGTTTTCGAATCCCGGCTGAGGCGACCGCATTTCACTTAGTTAAGTTTAGGGTGCATGTGGCATGATTGTTTTGTGTGTAAGGGACGCCCGCACCCCCCTGAAGTAATGAGAAAGCGGTTTGGGGGGGGTAGTACGTATGAAAAAAATAAAAGGTATAAGTATCTAAAATCAGTGTTTTATAAAAGATTGTATCTTTGATTTGCTAATTTTTTGAGGCCAAAAACAGTTCGTGTACGCTCTTTCCTATTCCAGTAAGAGCATCCTTACTCTTTTACAACTTAAATATAGAAACCATCTGTAAATTTCGAACAATCTACTTTTCTAAGAAAAGAAAACGTCCCATGTGATGATTTCCTTAAAACGTTCTCAACCTTTTACAATTTAAAAATGCCGAAATCGGAAAGTTCCAACAATGTATATATTTTTCTAAGGAAAATAACTACCTAAACATCTCCTTTTAAGAGCGTTTATGATCATGCTGTTATTTAAAAAATATTTTACGAACAGATTAAGGATGGGAACAATTTTGCGGTTCGTTATATCCAAAAGTTCGTTATTTCATGTTTGTTATAAGCAAGGATGTTTATAAAGGATCTTATGAGCAGTCTTCTGAATAGTTCGCTATATATAGCGGTTCGTTATAAGCAGATTCGCTATAAGCGATTTCAACTGTAGTTTTATAAATTATGCAATATTTAAAAAATTTTAAATACATGCTCATATTTTAGCATTTTTAGTGCATGAATCGCCGCTTTAATTATTACGTACAGAATCTGACCCAGCCGTTTAGAGACATCCTGTATTTCTAGGACCATACAAAAGGTACATGAATTCTGGCTTCTAAAAATAATTTTCAGAATTTTTGGGCACGTGAATATGTGATATACAGTATGTGAAACAAATATATAGGTACGTTAGCATTAGTATTTAATTGTTTAATTATAACATATCTTAAATGTTTACAGGGTATGCCCAAATTGCCTTAAAAGCTTCTTCAGGTAAACTTTTTCTACAACCGATATAGACTTCAAAATTGCAAATTACAAACAGCAAATTCCTTTCGCGCTTAGTTTCCTCATAGGAGCCAGTTAAAGAATCTGAAACTTGGCAACACTGTGATTTGCAGCTCGAATTACTACGTGGCTTGGATGTCTTCTATTAGGAAATCGCTGAGCGTAAACCCTAGCAATCTCATTGTAGTTTCGCTCACATTCCGCAAGAATTTAAATCATATCCACGTATTTATAGCATACGCCATAATGATGGTCGAGATACAAGTGAACTCAATAACAAGAATTAACGGCGAATTTAATGCAGAATTCGTAATGTAAATCCAAAATACTCGATACACGTGTCAAAACAACAGATTTTCGAAATTTTTATCACAGTATCCATGCACCTGCATTGTTGTCAAATTGCACTTTTACCAGAAGTATGATTTTTAACAGTACTTCGAAACGAAGAACTAAATTGCTAATTCAATGTTAATTAGCGATTTTAAATTAATTTAAGTTTCTTCATTAAGCAAATACATGTTTTACTTAATTTCTTATAACCGTTTGGCTAAAATTCTGCACTAAAAGTATGAACTTTAATACCATCGTACAAGAAAACTAAGCTGCAGAGCAAATTTTTTCTTGCAGTTTTGTCTTAAGAATTCTTAATGGGAAATGTTTACTTGAAGCTTTTAAAGCAATTTAGGGACACCCTATATAAATACAGCGTAAGCACATATTTTGACATTTTTGAGGCATAAAATACGTTCAGTAATTACGACTTACGGGGTCGATCTCAAAGGTTTTTCTACTATATTCCTACTCTGTATTACTAAGGCAGTACGAAAGAGCACTTGTGTGACAACTTGTATAAAGTAATTTCCTAAACTGTATTATAGTACTAGGTCCCCTGTATACTGTATGTAACAGAAATATACATTTTAATATTTATAAGGCATATTTTTTAAAATATCTGATTATTTAAAATTCTTCTAATTTTTTAATTAGTAAATTCTACTTCCTAGTTAAGCTTTTAGAAACACTTTGTATTTATCGCGCCGTACAAAATAGACAATAATTGTGACAATAATGTTTAAAAATTAATTTCTTCCCAGTTTTATACTACAAAAATATAGGATATGTGATACAAATATATTTTGCCATTATAGATTGTATGTGACAACACGTTTATAAAAATATTTCCCTGAAATTTTTATATTGCAAGAGCAATGTGTACTCAATGTCATACAATAATACCTGAAAGCAAAAATTTACACATGTTCGATTAGTTAAAATTGTAATAATTGTTCAATATGACCCATATTCTGTTTACATTTTTCGTAGCCGATTTTATCCGATTCGGTCTTGTTATATTACATAGATTATTTATTTTACAAATCATAATATGCTCATGCAAATATTTTTTGAATATCTCGAACCTAATTACTCGGAATTTGTTTAAGCAGAAACAATTCGAACAACATGCACGTTTTGCTATTTCCTGTTAAGGCATTTTCAAATTAAGCAGATATCGACTGGAATCTCCGAGCGATAAAGATCTTTAATATGTTCTCACATATTTAATGCGACGTTAGAGGTCACTTTATCATCGTGTATCTTAGGTCTTTGTTCTGCCTCCGCTCGCAAGTTTAGCGGTGATAGCCGCGTTAAAAGCGCGAATATTAACGCGTTACCTACACGTTCTCGCAGCACACATTAGCAATAACCATTATTTCATGAACGGGAAACGGGCAAAAATAGATTTCGCATTTTAAAGACATCGACACCTTATTATCTAATCTCGCTTAGGATCAGGTTTCTGATGGAAATGGACTGCGTCTATTACCAAAATCCACGCATAGCATCATAATCCAAAGCCGGGTATGTTCAAAAATGCAGCTTCTTACCCCCTACCAACCCCTAACGCATTAAAACGGGCCGTCCGATTGGTCGTATCTTGGGCAACTGGCCTATGCGAGTTCGCGAAACACGCAGCACACGGTGGACCACCAAATTCAAGAGGAACAGAGAGCGCCCAGTCGGTGCCTGACTGGCTTTGGTGAGAGTCCGATTTGTGCTAGTGGTGTTGTACAGTTTTTCGTTTTGATACTAACGCATACAAAAAATATCGGCACGTTTAACAATGAACGATAATCGAGCCCACGACGTGCCATTCAAGAGACTATAATTTAAGAACAATGGGCTAAGCAGTGCCATAGGACTTTGTTTTTATTTTTTGTTAACATTCTTTTTAATTTATCTGAAAAGTGATGGTATCGATAAACGCTTTCGTTTTACTTTCGTTTTTTATTATGAATTCGATACCTCCGGGACTGAGAACATTGGACATGTTATGATATTAAAGTAGTGCCCGTTGTATTTTTTTGTTTTGGAACTTTATTTATTTGTATAAACGAGAGAAACTTTTAAGTGTTGTGCGATGGCTAGCAATAACAACGGTGTGCAACAGACACAAACGCAGCATTTTCAACAACAGCAGGGTAATAACAGTCCGCACCACTGCAAAGAGTGCGGGCTCTACCTCAACTCCGCGGAGTCGCTCGAAGTCCACCTGCAGTACCACAAAGAAAACCTGCTGAACAAATGGGCGACGCAAGCAGCCGCCAGTCACTCCGAGGAGACCAACAACAACAATACGAAAACCATCAGCATTAAACGTGAGTTCATGCCTAATACAATTTCTGCTGCGGCCGACAGCTCGGACTCGATGCTGAAGAAAAGTCCTGAGTATGGCAGCCGAGCCACCCCCGAAACGTCTGCAAATTTTGGCCATCCTCCTACCCCACAAAGCTATCACAGTGCATCTTCCCCGTACCAAAACCCGGATAATTCCACGTTTTCACCCGGCTTTCAAAGTTACCAACCAATTAAAACCGAGCGCGCTTCACCTAGTACGCATTATCAACAAAGTTACTCTGCATTTCCTGAGAGCCAGTTTTTCAGCATGGACAATTCTCAAACGCAAGGTCAGTCCGGCTACCCCCAGGATTATCCTATTCATAAAATGACAGCTCAACATTCTGGATTTCGTTATCATCCCTACCAGCAGCAAAATTCTTACGACCGTAATTCTCAATCGCAGGTATCATCCTCTAGTCCCGCTTATCCCCCGCAGCCTACACCATCCCCTAGCCCTAAACAATGTGACAAGTGCGGCTACGTATGTGAATCTGCTACGCAGCTGATAGAACATTTAAATGTAGCTCATCCTCCCACACCTGCTCCGCACATGACGCCCTACCAGCAAAATCAGCACTTCATGTTCGGCGGCCAGCACGACGTAAAAAGCGAGGAAGATGCTCAAAGCGAAATCCTCGACTTGGATTCACACAAGGTACACCAGGTGTATCAGGAGGAAGAGAAACGACAAAACGGCGAAATGAATGGCCACAATCCGCATTCCGTATCTGCTATGTTATCTTCGTGGCCACATTCGCAGCAACAAAACAAATTTCAGCAAGATCAACGCATGTTCATAAACGGGCCCGAACAAAAGATGTACCAAAATGGCGTTCCGCATAGCATGGACGGAAAGATTTTCCAGCAAGATCAAAAGCTATTCCAGCCGCATCAGATTCATCCCGCAGAATACATGGCTAATGGTGTTACCACTACAACGCAAGACAATGCAAGCAATAACATAGTTCCTCCGCAGTCACATAGTTATAGGCCGTTCGAACACATGGCTCCGCAATCCACCACCCCCGTCATAACTAGCACTCAAGTTCCTAATGCTCCTGCTCCTGCAAACCCTCCTTCCGGAAAGGGAACCAACTGGAAATCCAACGAAGCTCGTCGACCAAAGACATACAACTGTACGGCTTGCAACAAGTGGTTCACCAGTTCAGGGCACCTTAAGCGACATTACAACACCACGTTGCACAAAAATGCAGTAAAATCGAGTGGTCAACCAGATCCAGCATCTCTGCCCATTAGCGCCCATCATCATCCCGGTCGGGATTCGTGTACTAATCGGGGTGGCGATGCGTCACCTGATCCCGCAGAAGATTCCCGGGGGGAAGATAGCCAGCCGAATTTCGAGCGATCCGGCGCCATGCCGGGATTGCTCCAACAACCCCCCAATGGTCCATACGATAGGCAACCTACGCCCGGTATGCACAGTCAACCTCTACACTCCCCGATGGGTCACAATCCGAACACAATGAGTAGTCATAATTCGCTATCAACCCATAGTAATTTATCAAATTTATCGAGTGGGAGTCCCCCAAACGGGGAAGCAGGTCCCTCTGCCACTACCAACCTCGACACGAGGGGCCTGCTATCGCTTCCCAGTACACCCAACCCGCCTTTTACTACCCCGGGATTCAGCATGGCTCCTATGATGCCTATGGACAACAGTCAATTCCAGATGTACCCAAACGGGTCGGCCCCCCACGTTACGCAGGTTACAGCTACCAGCAGCCACAATACTACTGGTGAGCTGATTGTGACGGAGTCTCAGCAGACGCTTCCTAGTTTTGCGCAAATCCAAGCGCACCGATGTCTTCTGCTGAGCTACGGCACCGCTAACGTGGGGGGCGTGGGTCCGGCAACGGCCCCCTACACATATTATACTGATGTCTACGACACCGCCGAATCCCGGCAGCTATTATTTCGGCAAGAGGAGGATTTTAAGGTCACTATGTTGGCGGCTCCAGAACCTGCGGCCCTTTCAGAAGACAGCCCGTACTCGCCCGCTAATCATAACAATAACAACATTAACAACTTGTCAGAACTGCAAACGCTCACCGAAAATGAAGAGCCCAAAATTAACACGCTGGAGGACCTGAAGATCAAATTCGAATCCCAGCCCGTGTCACCCGAGAAGGCACACATCAAGCGCGACTACGAAGAAGGCGCGGGCAGCCCGCAGATATCCTCGACGGTTAAAGCAAAGCAAGCTGGATTGCACAAATGCTTCGACTGCGACAAGATGTTTAACAAGGCGTGCTACTTGACGCAGCATAACAAGACTTTTCACAGCGGGGACAAACCCTTTAAATGCACCCGGTGCGGAAAGCGCTTTTCCTGCGAGACACAATACCAGGAGCATTCAGCAAAGCACGCCGGGGAGAAGCCCTACAAATGCGACTTGTGCCCCAAACAGTTCAACCACAAGACCGACCTGCGTCGCCACATGTGCCTGCACACGGGCCAAAAGCCCTACGCTTGTGACACCTGCGGAAAGGGCTTCATTCGCAAAGACCACATGCTGAAGCACTGCGAGACCCACACCAAGAAACCGCACGTCTCCAAGGTGACCGCCGTCCGCTGAGGGCCGCCTCCTCGTGCTCATACGCAAGGTACCTCATTTAATTCAGTTTACTTGCCAAATTAGCGCTTAAACTGTGTGTATAGTACTTAACTAAATCACGTTTTGGCACTTTACTACTTATTTTAAGTATTGAAACTGTTTACTGATTATTGTTGTAAATATTATTTTTTAAATGCAACACACATAATACAGCATATTTTTATGAATTGCTCAAATACAGATAAACTTCTTAATATCAAATAGAACAATACAATACGCAAAACTACAATACCTCAGAAATCTCAGTTAATAATAAAATAGAGTATAAATAATATTTATATCAGATTATAAATAGAAACAGGATAAGCCAGCTTTCGTATCACTATTTAAATCACACCAAATAGTTACTTTTTACTCGCCAAAAATATTTTATTGCAAATGAAATCCAATAATACGTTTTCAATTTGTTGATCAAATAGAAAAAGAAGATCGTATAATAATATCCCAGGGAAAAAAAAGCACGGTTTAGAAACTGTTTTTATTATGTGTAAAAGAAAAACGTGTAATGCACGTTGGTATTATTTCATATTCAACGGATCATACTCAAGGTTGTTGAGTGGTTACTTCTTCAAGGAGTTGTTTGAAGCGAAACATTTGTTTATTTCAGCGGTTCTCAAACTATTTTAGTCAGATAAACACATTTCGTCCTAAACTGTCTCTATGAATGCATTTTAAGTAATAAGTATATTTCTTGTACATGTTTAGTCCATCTTACTGAAATACTTAAGTTTCTTAATATGTATGCATATCATTGCTAGATAGTAGTAATTATTTTAATCAATTTGAGAACTACTGCTAAAAGTAATATTTCATGTAAACAACTTCACAAAGAAGTGGCTATTGAATGTAGTTTTGTTTTTAGTGCTCTTTGTTAACAAAACAAAAACTGCACTGTTAAGTAGCTTATTTTAACCTATTGACTTTTTGCGATTTAAAGAGTGCATCATATTGTTGGAGTACCCTGTAGATAATGAGTGGATGTACAAACTGTAGTAGAGTTTTCAAATGGATTAGAATTATATCAAATAACTGTATATTAAATACAAGAAAAAAAAACATTCCTTAGGATAGAGCAAACATCGTTTTTGATTCTGAGAAAGTCGCTGCACGCGACTAGGTCAAAATTAAATTAGCATGTTTGCAAAGAAATCGAAGTAATAATATGCAATAATGTTACAACGCAAGTTTTGATATTTGTTTCTAAGATGTGAGAGTTGTGAGTCGTTGTGTACATATTTACGTTGTTAGGTAATAATTTTCCATAACGAATCTACCTCAGTTGATATGATGAATTCTGTGCCAATTTACTTAAGAATTTGTTAGAATTATTTATTTGTGCGATGTGCCAAATTTTACTAGCAAAAATTGGTGTATTTTGAATGGTTATAAAATATATCAGTATTTTTGCATTTAAGGCACTCACAGTAAGTTATAATTTGTTGTTAGTGCAATTATATCACGCCCGACGTCAAAATTTTTGAACTTTTAAGGTTACGTTAACTAAAAGTAGTTACCAGAGCTGTTTGTAAAAAGTAATTGAATAATTGTTTCCGTTAAACGTTAAATTTCCTTGTGAATGTGGTTTATGATTAGAACTAACGTTAGGTTGTAGCCCCATGGTTCATTTGTTTTCAATGTGGCACCGTTTCACTGTTAAATACACACAGACGGACAGACAGGTTATACTGTGTATTATTTGTTAAGACTGATAATAATAGTTCTTATTTTATACTGTACATTTTACTAAGTTGCAGCTGTTAGATTTAAGTTTTTTTATAAATTTTTATGTTAGTTACTATATCATGGACACTTTAAATAAATAAATATTGATTATTAAATGTACCATTTTCTTGTCTTTTTTGAATAGCAAATTACGAAAAAAAACCTATTTTTATAAATTTGAAGCAATGGTTACCTTTAAGTAAATCAAAATAAACATCAAATTATACTGCTCAATAGTAAAAATGCCGAAGAATTACTGATACATTACATTTATATTTAGTAAAATCTTAAAAGTTTTCGCAAGAAATTTAACATTCAAATTTTTGGCATGGAAGTTTTAAATATTTTATTTTAAATCGGAAAAATAGTAAGGAAATTGTTAATTATTTCCTCCTTTGCTTGATTAAAATTGCAATATTTTTGTACCTTAAGTAAAAGAAGGACTTGCTTTCTTAACCAGTTTTCTATGAAGCAACCATAGGAATGTTTTATATGAAGATAAAAACAGTAAGTATTATAAAAGTATAATAAGAAACAGCTCTCACTTTCCAGAAACTTAAACGAAATCGTAAGAGAATAGTAGTTTGAATTTAAATATTGGAAATTATGGTTGTATTTCCCATGCCATACTACAAAAACTATCAAGATTTATATTTTTAAAATATTTTCTAAAATTCAATTTTTAAATTACAGAATTTTTATAAATTAATTAGAACGAAATTATAATACTATGACAATTTTAATAAATAAAATGTTTCTACTCAAAATATAAAAAAAAAGATTTCCACTTCAAAATATTTAAATACAAGCATGGTCACCTGAGATATATTTGTTTAATCTAGGACGACAAATAAAAGGAAGCAATGCAAAAGCCTAAATTATGCAAGAATGTAATTTTTTCTAAGGGTAAGTAAATTAAGTTTTAAAAACAATCAAGTTTTCATCACACTTCAGTAGACTGCCGCAAGAAAATTTTTTGAAAACTTCTTAAATTACAATGTAGTAGGTAGTTGAAACTTGTAAAGTACCCTGTATATAAATATACATATATAGAAAAACTCTCGGTTTTCCACAATTCAATAATTATTTTCACTTTAAAAACTTTTCAAAACCATTCGTCTTATTAAAATCTTACTCGCATGAGCAGAACCTTAAGGAAACCGTTTACCACCACAGTATTTAGTACACTTACTATATATTTCGGCAACTACGTAGCCATCTTCAGTAGGAACTGATGTACTTATATGTAATAGAAAATAGAAGTATATCAGACTTGCATTTTTGACTTGAAGAACTTATCTTCAGAGGGATTCCTCGGCCAAAGTTACTTTATATAAATCCGATCCTACCGAAGATGGCTATTTGAGTAAATGATTATGCTCCTGAGTAATGCATTTACCCAATGGTTATTTGCACCATTGTTAAAAATGCTGGGTGTATTGTTTTTCAAAGTTCAAGGTTCCTACTGAAAAACAATCGGGTATACAAAGACAGCAATTAATTTTTATCGTATTTTGTAAATATTCTTGGTTGAGTTAAATTATCAAGCTTGCAAAACCCGATACTGTAATTTAATTTTAAATTATTTCACCTTCTTGAGCTTCAAATCATCTAGTAAGCAGTGTGGCCCCGTGGGTAAGAGGCGCCTTTATTCAAACTTATATGTTTTAGCACCCTATGAAACAGTTTGCTGAATTAACAGAGCATCCCTCAACGATTAAAAAATAAAAACAGAACACAATAATATTTATGTTTTGGACTTTGGTATATAGGGCAAGTCTGCTAAAACGAATCAGCTTGATATCATCCCTATTTAAAAAATTAAAATAATAATTTTTGGTAGATTGCAAAAGGCAGTACTTCCTACGAACTGGCACTATCATACATGTTTTGTCTATTCAACAATATTTCGAAACTGCTTATAAAAATTATTTTGCTAAAAAAATAGCTATAATTTACTCGAAGCGAATTGTTTAAAAATCGTTTACTTTACGTGCTCTCAAATATTTAATTAATGTATTGAATTTGGTCTGTCAGTTCAGATTAGTGCAGTATTAACGTTAAATGTAAAATAACAAAAATACAGCTACCTGCAATCATGTACCGAGACAAGAATTGTCTTCCCAGATACAATTAAAAACGGTATTGCGAATTAACAAATTAGTTAGTATCAACTGTTATTGATTGCAGTCATTAGTGCTTTAATTTACTTAATTTAAATTAATTTTTAAAATATGTAAAAAATTCCCATTTCGCGGAGTATCACTATTATATGAAATAATGACAGTGGGCAGCAAAAAGTCTAAATGGGCTGTTCTGATGACACGCCAACCTCTGGCGCGAAAACCCGGTTTGGATTCCCATTCTTTTTATATTTATATTTAGTTTTATGTTAATCATAAAGGTATTGAGAAATATTGCTATTTGCCAATAGTTCGTTACCGTACAGGTAGTAAAAGTTGGCACGTTTGGTGTTAATTAACAAATAAAATAAAAACTAGATTAACAAAGGAATTATCAATACCGCTAACATAAAAAATGAAATTTAAAAAAGTAATCTCGTTCGGGAATTGAACCCGTGCATCTCGCGTAACAACCTGGACTTTCAACACATCAGTCCAGTTAGCCTCTTTGTTGTGCAGTGTCATTAGTACATATAATAGTGTAATACAGCGAACTGTGTTCTCTAATTATTTAAAAAATTTATTTAAAATAAACAAATTAACGCTCTAATTACTGCAACCGATAACAGTCGAGACAAACTAATTTGCAAATGCGAAATGCCGCATTAAAAATTATTTGGGAAGACAGTATCGATCCAACTCTGTTTTGCGGTTATACGATGTTCGCTAAATGTTTCATTGTTTATTTTTCGATTTTACAATAATGCCGCACTAGTGTGAATTGACAGATCAAAGCTGCAGCATTTATTTAAATATTTTACAACTCTTAAAGTAAATAATTTGGAAAAAATTGAGCGCTACGGAGAACAACGTTCCATACAATGTTTTATTTCTGAACACGATACCTAAAATTTTTGAACCTTGGAAAAATCAAAAAATGTTTTTCATTGTGCGTATACATAGAGGGCACTGTCTATGACAATCTCTCCAGAAACAATATTACTAATGTTTCGAATAACCTAGATATCAATATTAGTAGACTCGCGATATATTATTTATTGCATATTTTTCGTCCTAGCTTTAATAGCTACAAAATTCCTAATTAAATCTTTTATATCTAGAGTATTTATAATATTATTGTCAATTGATATTAATAATAAATGAGTAAGGTGTTCTTCGGACAGGTTGCTCTTAGTCTGCGTGTACCTCATCAATTACTTGTTGTTGGGTATTAATAGTGCCAATACTAAAAACCTAAAAAATTCACTTTTTTTTTGTTAAATTACGGAGAAAAATAATGCTTATTCGTAAGGTCATATAACGTAATTGTAACAGTTATGATTTTGATTTTTAATATTTCATAGTTTCGGTGTAAAATACGAAACTACATAGAAACTAGGGATTTTGTTTCCTTCACGTTCGCGCCTTGTTGTTTTATGTTCACATGTCGCTCTGAAAACGAATTCGTGTTATGTGACATACAGTTTAAGAATTTTTGTATTGTTTACTTTTATTTTTCGTTGTATAAACGTAGTAAGGTGTGACGTCACCAAATAATTGATGACGTGCACGCAGACTAAGGACAACTTGAGTTTTGTAAATAACATTTTACTAATTTTAAGTTTAATAAACGGATACAAGTTACGGTTGTTGAGCTTACTGTTCATTTTTATCACCTTACTGTTTATTTTTAATCGTGCTATCTATATAGTAATGTTTTAGTTCATGAATAAGAGCATAGTATCGTTGAATGAGAAACTTCTCAATCAACGATAGTATTAAAATTTACTTGTAGGTACTGTCTGGAAACGGCGCCCCTCCTGATTAGACGCCTTTGTGCGGGACACACCCGCACGGAGCGACCCTGTTTGTAAGATCATTGTTTTAAGACAAAACTTTTTTTTTCTTTTTATCGGATAATTCACTGTTACCCAATAATTACACAAAGTTAATCACGACATCAAACTATGTTGCAGCAGTGTGCATTGTATCAGTAACAGCATTTGGGAGTCCGGGGTTGCACTTCGAATCAAGGTAGGCTGATTTATCACCGGAAGTGCGGTAATGATCTAAAACAGGTGGTGTTCGGTCGTGGAACATTTTAAGAACAATGCCTCCACCTCGAAGTGGTCTTCACGTGGTTCCTTTTTAATTTTAATTAATAATCTGATGGGCTTTCGAAGAATTTTTCAAACCAATTGCAGTTTACTAACGAACTGTCAGTTTTGTTTGAAAACAAATGTTTATCCTGTTTAAGTTTGGTTTTCGTTTGCTTTTTTATATAAACATAAGGATTTCCTGATTTAAGGTATTTGAGTCTTCACTCTTCTAGGGGAAGAAATTCTACATATGCACATGTAACTTCTCCTTAAATTTTGTGCTAAAAGTTTTAAGAAACATTTTTTAAACAACTGATTTATCTTGTTTACCATGGATATATAATTTGGTCTCTATTCAGTAAAGGGTTGAAAATGGCTATTTATATATATTTTCTTAAAAATAATATATATGGAATAAAAAAACAAGCAAATTGCGTCTACTCATATGGTTTGTTTATGTTTCTGCGTAAAAGTGACAGTTTTCTTAAAACCAGAAACGTAAAAGTGTAATTAACCCCCTTTTTGTACACTCTGAAATAACACCAAAGGAAAACTACTTTTCCAACAAAAACATTTAACACTCATTACCAAGCTACTGATGGTCACTGATTATTTAAAATTACAAGCAGGCAATTCAAAGCTCTCTTCGTTATGTGTGTGATAACAGCCTCTTCAAATAGAAATTATGGTATGTTAACATTTCTAGTTATCACATTTTATTCAAAATTAAATTAGCAAAATGTCTGAATCTTTCACATAACGAAATGTTTAGCTCCCAGAAAGCTTAGAGCTTTCCTTACGCTGTTTGACAATTAATGTCGTGTTTTGACCTTTTAATTTAAATATGTATAATTTAAAACATTATAGATTATCATATGTAAAATGAGGAACCCCTTTTAAATTAAGTATTATTTAAGCTCGCCTGCATTGAAAATGCATTTACGTTGCTCCGTGATCATGCCAATTACATCAATTATGGGTAGAAAGTAATGTTTTTGGTATGGTTTAAGCAACATAGTTTCATTTTTCAAACTCGTATGTATTCCAGCAGGAAATACCTTATTATGATGATAACATTGTCAGAGGTGGTAACATACCTAATTAATTAATATTTAAAAATATTCACCCTGCGATAATTAATAAATAACATCAACAAACTCTCACTGATTAAAACAATTAAACGAAGATATCATCACCGAATAATCTCTGTCAATTTTGCCAATAGATATGTTACTATTTTAAAATAATTTTCTACTAATTCATTTAGCTTAATTGCTACGATTGATTTCGCTTTAGCAATTGTTAGTTTTCACATTACAAATTATGGATAAACTACTCGCTCATCTTAAAGGTAATGTTTAACTTTGTTAAACTATCGTATATGGCGTGTTTCAATAGAAAAAAATAAAGCACAAAAATGAAGTATCAAAAAGAAGAAGAATATCAACAAATAAAATTTCAATTTCTTTTGTCAATTTACTAAGAAACGTTTCATCTTGGAAGGTTATAACTCCGCAACTAAACAGTTGGAGATCCATGTACTAACACTTTGATATTGTTTGGACTGTTCGAATATACAGAGTATTACAGAACAGCACCCACAAGGATATAAAATAAATTTAAAATGCTCCAATGAACATCGGTTTGGATATTTTTCGTTCTGGAGTTATAACCTTCTGAAATGAGATTTCACATAAAATTGCAAACTTCCCAACAATGTTTTAGTGCAATGTTTTAGTGCTACTCCACTTTGTTACATTAATTGAACTTTATAATAACTATTTTTAATTCCGGAGTAAAGTATTTTGTGTGCTAATATTAAACATTTTTTTACCGTTATGTGGTGAAATTATTAACACACGCATCCAATTACGGAAGGTAATTCTGAAATATCTATCAGCCGTAAACGTGTCTTATATTTAAATTTTAGCTTCGTTGCATTTTATGAGAAATGGGACACAGTATTTTTGATTGTGTAAAGGGTTTCATAAGAACGTGGCACACCGATATTATGTTTATACACTGAACCACCCTGTATATTTTTACATTACTTATTCTTCGATTTAAATAAGATTAACTTGTGAGAGACGTTTTGCCTTATTTGGCTGTTTATATGAATTTTACCGCCACTGTGCTTCAGTATTTGAGCACTGGGCTCCGGTGCGAACAATCGGGAGTTGAAATTCCGGACTCGATGCCCAGCCGCTTTATATAATTGGGTACCTGCGTTCGAATGAACCAGGGGTAATAATGCGGTTGTCTAATGTGTGATGCTCACCACATCACCACGTGTGTTTAATTTGGCATGCGACAGCCGGGTGTGAGAGCAAGGACCGGGAGCTCTGACCTTCTGCCTTGCAGGCCAAACTCCTTCATGGGGTGTAGAGTCTCACCATTATTATTATAATATAATTATCATAATAAATTTATAATTTTATTTTATCGAATGAGGCCAGTTAATTTATGAAAACTTCTATTGATATCTAACTTTAAAATTATTTGGTAACTCGAAACACCACTCAATTGACTATACGGGATGATCACAATTAGCAAATTCGGCATTTTTTGCATTTATTACATGATTATATGTCTTAATCTAAAAACTTGTTCTCAGCTTTTATTTAACAGAAGAGTATTGGGTACTTAAAGTTAATAGTTATTGTAATATGTATGTTTATTCTTCATGTATAAAATTTTCCAACATTTTCTATATTTTTAAAGTTATTTATTTACAAATGTAATAACATACTTCGCAAGGCAATGGCAAACCAGCGAGGTATTTTGCCTAGTAAATCTTCTCTGGAGTAGAAGTTTTTACACTTCCCGTGGTTCGGAGCCCACATTAAGCTGTAGGTCCTCTATTTCTGTGGCACTTTATAACTCGCAATACAGACATAGGAGAGAAGATCGCTACGACTCGTAAGAGATAAAGCGCTCGAAGAAGAAGAATAACATAAAAAATCAAATCATGCAAATGTACCCAAATTTGTAGAATCGTCAGACACGTTTGAGACAAATATATTCTGAGAGTTTTCAAAATATCGAAATCATTTTAAAAATTGTTTTATTATTAGAAATCGTTTTGTACAGTCAAGTTTGAATGCGTTAGGACTATTAAATAAGTTAAAGTTTATGTTAATTTATGACGAATTTTTGAGGAACAGGGCCAAAATATCAAACGTCAGAAATTCCTAGAACCTCCCAGCAGCAGGCTAGTAGATAATAAATAGTTGTAGCAGTTCAGGCGTCTATTACGATTCACAAATTGAATAAAATCCTTCAAGATGATTTTGAAAAATGTTTTGTTAGCTTCCTTCCTTCTCAAATTTAAAATACCTACGGTAATTCTTAAAACGTTTATGTAGAAGTCTATTACCAATAATACCACCCCACACATTAACAGCAAACCGAACTTTATGATTTGTTTGGTACACTGCATGAGGGTTTTTATAGGTCCACTGGTGCATTGAAACCTAAACAGCGGAATAAAAATTTAGTGATGCAACCTGCTGTACACAATTTCCTAATACGGCTTTAGCAACTATGACTAAACCTTCTCTGGATTTTATGTTGATCGAATTCTATCATAAATTGTAGGTCCCCCTTGCTTCCATCTCAGCCACGAGGAGAATCAGGCGACAAAGTACTGTGCGGGTGTCCACCAGTGGGACTAAAATCTGTTAACGAACTATAATTCTAATGCTTACAAGCTATCTGATAATTTAAAATAGTTTTAAATCGGATGTATCCATGTAAACGGGCTACAAATTTCGGCAAGAACTCATTTTGAAATATTCAAAATTACAGATTAACTTTTATGAAAACATGCAGCCTGAAATCATATTCCACTTCCGCTGTAGGTTCTGCGAACGGCGAGAGAAAAAATGTCTTGTCGGAAAGCGATTGGTTGAACACTTAACAAACGAAACACAACAAGCTTCTGACGTATGCAACGGACGAGTGCTGACCGTGCTTCTACCTGCCGTCGCCCTCTATCCATCATTTAACGGGTAAACAAGGGGCACAGATTTTGGTTTAATTTTTATGTTGTTGATTGCTTAGGAAAAATAAACTATTATTTCGGTTTCCAAATCTTTTAGCGGAACGTCTTTCCAGAGAGTTGCGGTTTATCTTCATTCTTGGTTTCTTCGAAAACTTATTGTGTCGAACAGTTTATAATATAAGGATTCCATCTTAACCACGAGGAGAATTAGGTAGCAAGTAGGTGCAGGTGTCCATCAGTAGGACTAAACTCTGTCAATCGAACAGTATCTTTCAATCGGAAGTATCCATGTAAACGGACTACAAATTTCGGCAAGAACTCATTTTGTGACATTCAAAATTACAGATTAATTTTCATGAAAACATGCTGACGGAAATCATATTACACATAAAAAATGTCTTGTCGGAAAGGGATTGGCTGAGCACTTAAAAAACGAAACACAACAAGCTTGTGACGTATGCAACGGACGAGTGCTGACCGTGCTTCTACGTGCGCCGCCCGCTATCCATCATTTGACGGCTAAACAAGGAGCACAGATTTCAGTTTCATTTTTTTGGTATTGATTGCTTACGAAAAATAAACTATTATTTCCGTTTCCATATCTTTTACCGGAACGCCTTTCCAGAGAGTTCCGGTTTATCTTCATTCCTGGTTTCTTCCAACACTTGTTGTATCGAACAGTTTATAATATAAGGATTCCATCTCAACCACGAGGAGAATCAGGTAGCAAAGTACAGTGCGGGTGTCCATGTCCATCAGTAGGACTAAAATCTGTCAACGAACAGTATCTTTCAATCGGAAGTGTCCATGTAAACGGGCTACAAATTTCGGAAAGAACTCATTTTGTGACATTCAAAATTACAGATTAATTTTCATGAAAACATGCTGACGGAAATCATATTACACATAAAAAATGTCTTGTTGGAAAGCGATTGGTTGAGCACTTAAAAAACGAAACACAACAAGCTTGTGACGTATGCAACGGACGAGTGCTGACCGTGCTTCTACCTGCCGCCGCCCGCTAACCATCATTTGACGGCTAAACAAGGAGCACAGATTTCAGTTTCATTTTTTTTTGGTATTGATTGCTTATGAAAAATAAACTATTATTTCCATTTCCATATGTGTTACCGGAACGCCTTTCCAGAGAGTTCCGGTTTATCTTCATTTTTTCCAACACTTGTTGTATCGAACAGTTTATAATATAAGGATTCCATCTCAACCACGAGGAGAATCAGGTAGCAAAGTACAGTGCGGGTGTCCATCAGTAGGACTAAAATCTGTCAACGAACAGTATCTTTCAATCGGAAGTGTCCATGTAAACGGGCTACAAATTTCGGAAAGAACTCATTTTGTGACATTCAAAATTACAGATTAATTTTCATGAAAACATGCTGACGGAAATCATATTACACATAAAAAATGTCTTGTTGGAAAGCGATTGGTTGAGCACTTAAAAAACGAAACACAACAAGCTTGTGACGTATGCAACGGACGAGTGCTGACCGTGCTTCTACCTGCCGCCGCCCGCTAACCATCATTTGACGGCTAAACAAGGAGCACAGATTTCAGTTTCATTTTTTTTTGGTATTGATTGCTTATGAAAAATAAACTATTATTTCCATTTCCATATGTGTTACCGGAACGCCTTTCCAGAGAGTTCCGGTTTATCTTCATTTTTTCCAACACTTGTTGTATCGAACAGTTTATAATATAAGGATTCCATCTCAACCACGAGGAGAATCAGGTAGCAAAGTACAGTGCGGGTGTCCATCAGTAGGACTAAAATCTGTCAACGAACAGTATCTTTCAATCGGAAGTGTCCATGTAAACGGGCTACAAATTTCGGAAAGAACTCATTTTGTGACATTCAAAATTACAGATTAATTTTCATGAAAACATGCTGACGGAAATCATATTACACATAAAAAATGTCTTGTTGGAAAGCGATTGGTTGAGCACTTAAAAAACGAAACACAACAAGCTTGTGACTTATGCGACGGACGAGTGCTGACCGTGTTTCTACCTGCCGCCGCCCGCTATCCATCATTTGACGGCTAAACAAGCAGCACTGATTTCAGTTTCATTTTTTTGGTATTGATTGCTTACGAAAAGTAAACTATTATTTCTGTTTCCATATGTTTTACCGGAACGCCTTTCCAGAGAGTTCCTTTTTATCTTTATTCCTGGTTTCTTCCAAGCTTGCTGGCATCGGACAGTTTATAATATAAAGATTCGGATGTCGTGAAAATCTAAAGTCAGGCAATTTGTTTAAACCGTTTGTTTGGGTTTCTAATGTCTAAAAATTGATATTTCAATTACAATTTTCAATACAAATTATCTCACGAATATGGATATCCTAAGCAATAGAGAAACATAGAAATAAAATATCAGAGGTAATAGCAAAATTATAATAATTGACAACGAATTGTTATTGTTGTTTGTTTCAATACGTTGAATCTAAAGACAATGTATTGGAAGCAAAACAATTCCCTTCTTATATAGAGCATGTATTTCGAACGAAACGTACATATCTATTTCATATTCTAGTCTGTTTTGTCAGATACAATAACATCTGAAATCACGAGTAACTCAAGAACAGGTATTAAATTTGCACACCTTGAGTTCCATTAGGTACAAAATATGACGAAATAAACAAGCAGGTGTGTTAAACTTTTTATGGCTACCTTGCGTTACAATTAAGCGCATAATCATAATTTTGACAATCATAATACATTTTTCAAGGAAGCATCTGTTTCTAAAGTTATTTATGAACTGACAGGTATCAAACACAATCAACTAATTAAAGTAATGTGCAAATCAGGGATACTAATAAATTGTTTGCTTGGCAAAGCATTATTAATCTGTTCTAATATGTATAAGTAATAATGCCAACTTGAAGTTTATTTGCAAAAATTGACAAAGTAACCTGCAAATATAGTTTGAAAAAATGTCCGTTTTATTTTTTACGTTAAATATTTATAGTAGTTCCGAAATTCTCACACTCAAAATCAGGTCGTTAGTCGCGTTTAAGTGATACCCAGTTAAAAAGCTCCCAGCAGCAACAAGCTATTCGAAATGGAAAAAAAGATCTATGAAAAGCATTTAATGCGGAAGTGAAGTGCAGATAGTTGTGGCAAGATTCCGGTAAAGTAGGGTGCAAAGGAGATACAAGGGTTGATCGTGGGAACAGCAAGGGGTAGTGTGCCATCGTCAGATGTCCGTAAACAACAGCAGCTGAAGCTTTTCACTCCTGATGATCTACTACTCACATTACTTACTGCACTACATCTCATTTTTAAAGCCAATACGTGACTAAATTTCATTTTGAAAATTTAAGCCTCTTGTTCAAAATGCGTAAGTCAAAGTTTCGTTAACCGCTGGTTGTTTGGCGAGATGCACCAGCTATCAGGATAATAAATGCGAGAACATGATACTCCTTCCTGTTGCATCTGCTTCGTTTTGCATATCCGGATTAAGGTTTGCCAATGATCCCTACCACCGGTTAATGTCGGATATAAAATTCAATAAAAATTAAATAATTGGAACACTTGTGCATTCTTTTCTGTTGATAAGGTTATATGAAAGGGGGAGCTTGAACAATCATCTCAACATTTAAACATTTAGATTAATTGGGAAGAGCGAAGTTTCAATTCTGTACGCTCAATCTTGTGAAGACGTTGCAAGATTATGGAATATACTTAGTAGAATGTATTAATTATTTTTTGTTGCAGTGAAAAAGTACAGGTAGCTAAATATTTGAACGACATTTAAAACAACTTCCTGGGCAAACAAGGTGTAAGAGGTGAAGATTAAGGAGATGCAAAAGTGACTCAAAACAGACTAAATTTGCTATTTCTGCAGCTGCATTTAACAAGGGACATGTCCACTTGCTGTTTGAATAACTATTAGAGAAACATATGCTGGATTGAAAAAGTTATTTTAAAAATTATGAGAACTTGTGATAAAAAAGTGGAAAATACGGTAAAACCAATCTATTTTTCGACATATGTGAAATTAATTTAGTAAAATGTTTTCACCCTATTACAAACTTCCGTCCTTTAAGAATTTAATACACACAACCCCAACGTCAAGATTTATCTGATTTTCTCACAATCAGAACAATGACAATACTCTGTTTACCGTATATTATACGTATTGTCTTTCACACTGGCTGCAGTTCATTTTCCAGCGTCCAGGTGGATAGTCCGAACACCCCCGTGGTGCACAGGGAAACGAATACACTGTTTGTCAGTGTAAAAAACTTAATGGTGGCTATTAAGCAAACCGGAATTGTGTTACCAATGTACACCATGGACTGTGAAACCAAAATGATAACTTCCTAATCCAATAGTAGTAAGTAAATTAAAATAACTTAAGGGTGCCTTTTCAGTCTTCCGGAATTGCGTCAGCAGTGTACAGCATGGAATATAAAACTCAAACGAGAACTTTCTAATAGACTAATAGCCTGTAAACATAAATAAATGCAGTAAATAACACAGCGTTGTTCGAATTATAGCTGTAATCTGGCATTCTTCAATTAAGTTTATACAGGTGGTTTTTATTTTACACAATTCCGTAGCAACTTTATTAGAAAATAACACATTAAAAATTTTTGAAATCAGAATCAAAGTTTCTATAGGTTTTCTAAATTTTTTTGTCTTATCGCAAAAAGCTGCAAAATAAACTAAGACAATAATAATAATTATTATTAATAGTATTACTAATAAATTATTCAAAATGACTTATGGGAAGCATATCTGCCTAACAGTTGGCCATGTTTATATTATTTCGCATTTCTATTAGTTCATTACAAGGCAGCTTGTTTTAATTCCTTGCAAAAAATTTAGTTGCAAAATAAAATACGCGCGTTGATTTTGGTTTATGTCAAGGTCACATTATTTTAGTAACAAATTTTGCAACAAGAACACATTTACTTAGAAAGCCAGAAAAATAGTGTTTTTCTAATGCAGCACATGTTTTTAAAATATCGGAAACATACTTAATTGTATGTACTTTTAGTCTACGGGGAAATCTTCCTACTTTAATAATTTGTTACATATAAACGAAAAAAACGTTAGAATGTTAAAAAACCAAGCAGCCACGAGACTGACCAAATAAGAAAAATTATCTACAAAATTCTATGTACTAATGTTAACAGTTCTAAGAGGATTTTCTGTTTACTCATTAACTTGTCAACCTGGCAACCCTGTGCACGTACGCAAGTACATAATAGTAAGGCTTTTTTCTATTTTTAGTACCGAATAAAAAATAAATAACGACTGAGTTTTTAACAATAATTTCAAAAAAATATATTTTGTTGGGTACCAATTCATAATACAGTTGCTACAAGACTGTGCAAATTAATAAAATATTATATAAATTTATTAATTTCACAAGTAACTTAAAAATTTCAATAAGATTCTCCGTGTACTTGATAACTTTTCAATTTAGCAACAATTATTAATTTTTTTTTATTTTTTGTATTAAAAATTATTACAGATTTATTAATTTTAAAAGCTCATCAAAGTTTTCCATTTATCTGTTAACTTTTCAAAACGTCAACAATGCGTTTTTTCGCAGATACACGAGTTTTTTTTATATTTAATACAAAAAAACAACGATGATAGACCTTCTAATTATGATTTTAAAAATATGGTAGCTACCAAATTCATAATAAAGTTGCTAGAATACTTCAGAAAATTAAACAAACCTTTATAATTTTATTAATTTTACCTAGAAATTTTAATAGCTTATCTAATTTTCCCGTTTACCTGTTAATTTATCAATCTGGCAACAATGATGAATTTATTCGGGGATACGCACTGTACAATAGTTTTTTATGTTTAACACTGAAAAAAAAACAGAGAAGAATGATAGAGCTTCTAACTGTGATTTTCAAAATATGGTAGCTATTAAATGCATAATAAAGTTGCTAAAACACTCAGAAAATTAAAAAAAATGTTATAATTTTATTAATTGGAATTTTAAAATCTCATCAAAGTATTCCGTTTACCTGTTAACTTTTCAATCTGGCAACAATGCATTTATTCCCGAATACACACTGCACAATAGTTGTTTTATTTGTAATACTGAAAACTAAAATAAAAACAACAATGATAGAGCTTCTAATTGTGATTTTAAAAATATGGTAGCTACAAAAGTCATAATAAAGTTGCTAGAACACCTCAGAAAATTAAAAAAATATTATAATTTTATTGATTCCACTTAGAAATTTTAAAAGCTCCTCAAAGTTTTCCGTTTACCTGTTAACTTCTAAATCTGGCAACAATGCATTTATTCGGGGATGCACATTGTACAATAGTTTTTTTTTACATTGTATAAAACAGCAATGATAGACCTTCTGGTTGTGATTTAAAAAATATGGTAGCTGGAAAATTCTTAATACAGTTGTTAAAACACTGCAGAAAATTAAAACAAATTATTATAATTTTATTAATTTTACATATAAGTTTAAGAAGCTGAAGAAGCTTTCGAATCTGGCAACAATGCATACATTCGCGGATACACACTGTATCATAGTTTAATTTTATTATTTTTTTACCTTGTAATTGTTATTTTAAAAATGTGATAGCTAGAAAATTCATAATAAAGTTGCTACAGCATTGCAGATAATTAAAGCAATTTAATTTTAAAAACTGATTAATGTTTTCTGTTTAACTGTAGATTTTGCAACAATCAATGCGTATATTCGCGGATACACACAATAAATATAGTAGTTAATTTTTCTGTTTTATATATTTAACCTGAACTGATGTAGTTTTTTATTCTGATTTCAAAAATATATAGCTTACTATCTTAAAAATTCAGTATAAAGTTGCTACAAATTTTAGTAAAATAAAAAGAGCAATAGTCCGTTCATTTCAAGATAAAAAGAGCAATAGTCCGTTCATTTCAAGTTTTAAATCGGTCTCCTGATTGCTTGCCAACTTTCCAATTTGGCAACAATGCATACGTTTGCGACTACGTACTAAAAGTTGGTTACAGTAAACTCTTTTAGACTTCGTGTACCCAAAAATAAGCCGAATTAAGAGACGAAATACCAATTGTAAAACCAGTCAAACAACTACTATGAGCATTCGATATTGATTCTTATTTGTGGAACGATGTGAGGTTATGTAGTAAATATCTCGACAAGTAATTTTTTGATTGCCTTGACACAATTGGCGACGTAGTTCTATATTCCTCCTAAATGTGTTAATTCGGTCATTCTTAAAATAACAACCTCCTAGCTATATTTTTAAAGAAAATATTTACATTTGAGTATATAATACCAGTCTAATACTTCTATTATCTCTGTTGATTTGTATAATAATTAGAACATTTTTAATAAAGACTATTATTTGCTTGATTTATACTATATCACACGATTTTGTTTGCTCGACATCTTGGAGTGCTTTATCCTCTTTTTAAGAGACTTTGTAATTTCCCTGCTTATTATTTTGATGTCGCAAGTACACCAGTTGTTTATGATACAATTAATGTTTGCGCAAGTTTCAGACCCATTCCAAAACGTTGAATATACAAAGTTACAAAAGCATAATACGAGGTGTGCTCGATTGAAACCCACCTTTGCTTTATA